>RJWH01004897.1:0-51627 GCA_004363575.1 Solenodon paradoxus | reverse complement strand
CTGTTCATTTTGTCTCTCTCCCTCATTTTGTTGCTTTGCTTGGAGCTGGTGGGCTGTTGGGCTGTTGGGGGTGGGAGGGGGGTGATTGGATTTTGTACTGTTTCTTTAAATGAGTTTGAGCTTTATTCTAATGCAGATAGGTCACTTGAAAACAATTTGATTCTTTGGAGTCTTGCTTATCAGCTTTGTTAGATAGGGCCAGAGCTGCTCCAGTCTGGAAGTCATTCATCCCTTTGCTAAGGCAGTTCCCTTCTGCATATTCTTCTGATGCTCCATGTGTTCTGAGGTTTCTCCACTCAGCTTGTGAGACTGTGAAGTCTTCCTAGTCCTCTGGGAGCTCTGAATACTCCTTTTAGTGGGTGTGTCCCCATCCTTTGGGAGTTCCCTCACAAGCACCTACTAGCAGTACTCAGCAGACATTCATGGGGAACCTTGCAGCCTGTGCACCCCCTCCCTCTAGCTCTCTTTACTCTGCCACTCCGGCTGGTTTGGCTTCCCGGAACTCTCAACTCTGTTTCCTCAACTTGGGGAGACCTCTGTGCTCTTTCCTGGGTTCCTTCTTAGTGCACTGTGGCCTAGACACTCATAGTTTGGAAAGATGTTTGCCTTTTTCTGCTGTCTGGGGATTGCATGTTGGCATATGACCCCCTTAGCTATACAGTAAGCTTTCATGAAGGCATCTCAGACAATGTCTAGAGATCATGTTTAAACTCAAATTCAGCACATTATGGTGGTAGAAGAATCCACATACGTGGTGGTTGGGTGAATTGAAACCTTGTATTGTTAAAGGCCTGTGCTCACGTGGTCAGTGACCCTGTGCTAGCTAATGGTCTCTGCCCTGCAGCAGGCATGTTGTGGCCACTGTGCCTCCTCTAAGTTCAGACCTGCAGCTTCTCTTTCCCTAGTCACTCTCCCTCTGTTTCCTTGGCAAATTGATTGTCCATCCCTGGCTGCTCACCTTGAAGTTTCTTAAAGCTCTCTTTAGATCTTCTCTTTGCTCTTATTCTCTCTCTTGATGAGCTCACTTATGTTTAGGACTTCAGTCATTGTTTGTTGATGAGTCACAGATGTCTGCTTTAAACTGTGTATCCTGATTCCCTCTTACTCCCTCCTGGGTGGCTGACATGTCTCGTCATCATCGCGTGTTTTTGCAGCTGGAATTTGATTCTCTTCCTCATTAGACTCTGAGCACCATTAGTGAGCACATTTATGTTTGACTCACAATCACATTCTTAGCACTTAGCCGGGTTCCTGGTTCCTGAACAATAATTATTTGTTAAATGAACAAAGAATGGCAGTGTGGTCTGTTTTAGGATGCTTCTGTTATTAGAGCTCTAGACTCCTAGAGGTGTAAAGTGACCCTAATGCCTGCCACCATGAGACTACCCCTTTTCCTTGTAAGTTTCCTCCCTAACAATTTTCTAGGCTTTAAGAAATGATATCTAATCAAGCTTAGCTATCAAGGTCAACACACTGATTTACAGAACACACAAATTCATACCACCACCACCACCACCACTATCTTTATTTTTAGAAGTTAATACAAAGGTATCAGCGAGGTGTCTCTCAGAGCATATTTAGAAAATGAATTTGCTGTTGCCTGTTTCATGTGTTTTTTTCTTCATGGTCTATTTTCCTCTTTCTAGCACTCTGATCTACAAATTTGGAAGAACTGAAGAGCTGTGGACCTGAGATGACTTCTTAGTCACACTTTTCTTTTGTTATATTCTATTTATAGATAAGTTTTTACTTTTTAATACCATTACACTTTGCCAAGTGGAATAGGTTGTACACTAAATGTCTTTCTTTACCTTTTTATGCTCTGAGTTTTGAAATAGTTTCATGAAATATATGTCCTTTTTTTTCCTCATTGACAAGATTGTTAATATGTATATAATAGAAGCTCTATAAGTGGGGTGATGAATATCAGTTTTTATTCCTCAAAACTAAAGCTTGATCTGCTTCCTGAGCCAGGGTGCTGCATCTTGTCATTTTAGAGCACACTGCTTGGTTTCAGTAGCTCTAACTTCTGCAGATGTTCAAAAAATACAGCTCCATATATCTGAAATAAGCACTGAGCCATTTAGAAGGATAGTTCAGCAAGTCAAAGATTATTTTGATCGAGAAATGAGATTTTTTTACAAGAAAAAATGTTCTTAAAGTATTGAAGTGGACTTTTATATGGAGATTTTTTAATGCCTGAAGGACTAGTTGGAAAGCCTCTTTCAAAGCAGTCACTCCAGTGTGACTTTGAGAAGGGATAATGCATGACAGCCAAGCTCAGTTGTATTTGGTTAACGTAAAAGACTAAAGCAGCTCAGCAACATGCTTCATGTTAAAGGTAGCTTAAAGGAGCTGTCTACTGGGGTTCTCTTGACACTCCAGAATTCACCATAAGGCAAGTTTGAGACAACTGCAGTTGAAAAGCATGAACTATATAACAAAAATTGGAATAACTAGTTTTAAGATAAATCACTTCTTCCCAAAGGGAGTTTATTATGACCTAGTGGAAAAGTAGGTTTTCATCCACTTAGTTATTAACTGCAAGTTGCTCTCCTCTCCAGTTCTCAAGCCTTTGGGTGAACTCTTCCAGCAAAGTAACTCTTTAATATGAAAGTTCCCACTCCAGTCAGAACTGCTCTTGCCAAGTTGAAACACTATATTTGCATTGTGTATTCCTGTAGAAGATTTCAAAGGGATAGTTGGGGTTTATTGCTCCTTTTCCATTGTTATACTGGTTTTGTGTTGCACTGGTTTTTTTCCCTCAAAAGGGATTTTATCAAGCCTTTTGTCCTAAGACAGAATAATGTCAATGCACAGCTACTAAAGCAAGCCTTACTGACTGATTTCTCTCCTCTCCGGGAGAATTTACTTTGCACAGAGTATGAAGCGATTGTGGAATGCTGTGCCTTTATTTAGCTATCATCTTGTTTTATTCCTTGTTATTTTTTCCTCAGAATGTCAGTAAACTTTGACTTGATTCCAACAAATTGTGAAGTCTAAATACTGTTTCCATTCTCTTACAACCCGCTGCAATAAATAATACTTCAAAAGGTGTGATGATGTGTCAGCACTTTTCCGAAGAATTACTGAGGAAATCAGGACATGCTTATTTAATCCTGGAATAGTTGCTTAACTTGGGGGAATTATGACAACATTTTTGCTTTTGGCACACTCTGGTGGAGCAGTAGTTGGGCACAGTCCGCATAGATTCCAAGATCCCTGGTTCATATCCTGGGGCTGGCGGGACAACCAGCATGAACAACTGAATACAATAAATAAAATGCTTCTTCCTCCCCTCTTTTCCTGCCTGCCGCTCTCTCTCTGCCTTCATTCCTGTCTGTACTGTTCCTTTAAAAAAAATTTTTTGTTTTCATGACCCTCCCCCATCTTCCTAAGAAGCAGTTTTTATTGTATTTCCATTTTACTAAAACAAACTATATTTCTGTTACTGACTCCAGAAACTCACCTCACCCCAACCCCTCCCATGGGTCCTTGGGCTCCAGGCAAATGGAAATATATTTGAAAACTGGGTTGTTTTTCAAATGGAGTTTAATGAATCTTATACATAAGGGAGGACAGGACCCCAGGCTGGTACTGGGTGCTAGGAGTCCAAGGTTTTGAACAGGTGTGGTCCCATCTGCCTCACAGTTCAGTGTCAGTCATCCTCAGGTAACATCCTACCTCCACCTCCCATGTTCCAAAAATGCCTGAAACAAGGTTGAAAATAAGAATGACTCCCTGTATGCTTTCCTCTTTCGTACAAGTGGTAGGCAGATTAGAAACTCCTGACCACAAGAATGCAGAGCTGAGTAGTTTCTTGGACCCTTAAAGGAACCTGAGTGAGAAATAGTCAAGGTTAAGTTGCTGTAGATTGGTTAGGCATTTCTGCAGTGCAAGGGATAGATGTGAACTGAGACTATTGGAAGGGGAAGATAAGATTCTCCAGAAACCAGCAGAAGCTGCAACTTGCCAAGTGAACTAGAGGTCAGCAGCAAAACGGAAGCTTGCCAAGCTGCTGCAAATTTCCAAAGGTCAGCGGTCAGGATGCCCACTGCTTCTGGACTTGGCCTATGTCGTTTCTAGCCTGATTCTTTGATATCTAAAGACAGTCCTTAGTTTTCTTTTCCTCCCCTTTCCTCTGTGGAATTAACTCCCTTTACCCTAAGATGTCCAGAGCTGGCTTTTTCTAGCACGTCACTTTGGTGCATGGAGCTAAGGTTAATCAAGGCCTGCCCTTAGAGGAAGCTCAGTGAGATGAGGGAATTTTCTCTGCATCTTGTGACACCTATGACCAAGTCCAAAATATTTTCTCCACTACTTCTTTTCCTCTTCCCCATACCTTAAATTTACAAGCTTTCCAAGTACAATAAACTCTTGTTACTTAAAATAAGTAGGTTCTATAACATATCTCCAACACTGATTGGTTAATGCTGAACATTGTTCCTGGGGGAAACACAGAGTTAGGTCAGCCTTTGGCCATATTTTCTTCAACCATCAATATATCACCTTGATTTGTGTGTATTTCTCTTTAAAAACACCTTCGTTAATATAGACCAAATTCATGAACTGTGAGTTCAAAACAGCACTATTATAACTCATGCCTGATGGGTGCTCTCAACACGTTTTCTCCTTGAGGCCCTTCACAATCTTCTTTCTCTTGGAAACACAGACCATTCATTCACTCTTTTTAAATTTTATTTTTAATTGTGATTATTAAAGACATTAAAATAATTTTCTATGTATAGGCTCCCCATTTCTTAGTTATGTTTCAACACACCATACCCTCCACAAAATCACCAAGTGTTCTTCCCCATTGTCCAGTGGGCTCCACCACCATTTGCCTCTGCCCACCCCACTCCCTTTAGGTGACCTCAGTTCTGTTGCAAATGTCCCACAGTTGATTATCTTTCATCTGTTCCTTTGTTTTGTCTGTTCACATTCCACCTATGACTGAGGTCATCTGGCATCTATCTTTCTTCTTTTGACTTGTTTCACTTAGCATAATTCACTCTAGATTCGTTCATGTTGATTCTAATGACAGGGTTTCATCTCTTCTAAGGGCTGTGTAGTGTTCCATTGTATATATGTACCATGTCTTCTTGATCCATTCATCTGATGTTAGGAACACACACCATTCTCGAGGGCCATTTCATACAGTGAAATCACTAACAAAACACGAAAATGTGAAAAAGTGGTACTAACAGACTGAAAAGAATAGGTCATTTATAATGTGAGAGCCAAAGCAGGAAGGCAGAGTGCCCTTGCCCACCTCAGCTGGGTTTGTGCAGGTCAGCAGCTCCAGATATTCAGCACTGCACATCCACAAGTTAGCGGAGAGGGCCATGTGGGTGAGGAGTTAGATATATATTTTAGCAAGCAGGTGAACCTGTAAATGGTGAAGACTGGCTGTAACTAAAGCGCTCCTACTGACCTTATTTTCTTTAACAGTATTATTTTTTCATCATCATTCCTATCATGATCCATCATTTATTTTCTCATTCAATATCTGCCACCAGCTAAGTCATGTCATTTTTCTTCTTAATACTGAGAGGTGACTTTTTTTTTTTTTTTTTCAAGGAAAGATACAGGCAACAGGCAGGAATGAAGGTGAGTAGACAGGTAGACAGGTAAGCAGGAGAAGAGAGGAGGAAGAAGTACCTTATTTATTTAGTTGTACATCCTGGTTGTTCTCCCTGTCCCAGGACACGAACGTAGGTCCTTGAGTTGTATGTGGACCATACTTTGGTCAGAGGCTGTTGACCAAACCACTACTCCGCCAGGGTGTGCCTGTAGGTGACATGGAGACTTCGATTCTATGTATTGCTTCGTTTCATTTTCTATTCTTGAAAGGTACCAGCTTAATGACCGTGAGAAGGCAGGCAGGCAGGAAGAGAGAGAAGGAAGAACCATTTTATTTTATTTAGTTGTTCATCTTGATTGTTTCCCAGGGCCCCAGGTCTTGAAGTAGGGACTCTAGGGTGCATATGGACTACACCTAGTGGACTAAACCTCTAGGCCACAGGCGGTGCCTGCGTCATTCCGTTGTCACACTATGATCAGGAACTGTGATCTGGTTTGGGCGTGTGGTGCAGGCCCTTTTTCCCACAGTAATAAGCTCTGCTTACTCAGCATTCCCCCAGTAGCCCTAGAACACTGGGGTTCCTTTAGAAAAAGTGGTCAAAGAGCTTGGGGAGGGTGCACCTAAGTGGCCTAGCAGTCTAGTGCAGTTCCACATACATCCCAAGTTCCCGGGTTCAAGACTTGGTGCTGGGGGGATGGGGGAGCAACTATTGTGAACAACTAAATAAAGATAAATAACACGCTTCCTCTTCTCTCTTCCTGCCTTCTTGCCTGTTAACCTTCATTCCTGACTGCACCTTTCCTTTAAAAAAAAAAAAAAAAAGATCTTGGGAAATCTTGGGCTGAACTCGGTTAAAACTATTTTTCCTAGCAAGCCCTGATGGCCTAGTGGTTTAATTCACTGGAGGTACACACAGTCAATGCATTCCAAGGTTCCTGATTCAGGAGCCCAGGGAAACAACTAAGATGAACAACTAATAAAATAAAATGCTTCTTTCTGCCTGCTTGCCTATTTGCTTCATTCTTGACTGTATGTTAAAAAAACTAAACTTTTTTTCCTGTAAATTTTTCTTTCTTAGAGCTTTTTAGAAACTGCACTGTACATTTTTAGATGGTGTCAATTACATAATGTTTTCTGTACCTTGGACTTGGACATTTATCTCCTTGAAACACTCTTGAGAAATAAAATTTGGACAAAGTGCTGCTATGGTAGCTTTGCAAAATTAGCTAGAAAGCAGGAAAATATCACAAACAGAGGAAAAATAATTTTGGAGTTAGGATTCTTGGAGGACGGTGAATTGATTCCTTTTCCTGAGTGTGCTTCTAGGCTGTGAGACTTGAGCTCTTTGCCTGTTTGTGTCATTTGAATTTTAACATAAAGAATTGCATAGCGCTGGAACCTGGTGATCAGTACCGTGGGCCCTTTTTGTCTTTCTTGAGACTGCCTGAAGGAATGTTCCTTCCTCTTGATGGCTTTCCTGCCTTTTGTCACAAGGTGGCAGACCTCTGTGCCACACTAGTTGTAAGGATACATTATTTTTATGTGAGCCATGTAAGAATGACTGTGATTAAAGGCAAATTTTTGTGAAACAAACAAGCTAAAACCAAGCATATGGAGTCATTTGGTGTTTGTTTTGAGTTTGCCAGTACTTTTTTTTTGTAGTTGTTTTAACACAGTCAATTTACATAAGGGTTTCAAATGATGAGATTTGCCCTTCAGTAGGATATTTTAAATTTGGATGCATGCGGCAGGCACGCCTTCAGACCTGCTGAGCTATGCCAGCGCAGGGAACACTGGACCTTGATGGGGGAGCATCTTGACTGCCTCCCCAGATCCCAGCCGAAAATTAGAGGGCTCTCAGGAAAGGACATAAAAAGGATTTATTTCCAGATGCTCTTTTCCAGCTGCTGAAAAGTGCTTCGTTTGGTATGGTGTGACATGCACTTAACCTCCCATTGTGAAAATTGTCAGTTTAAGGATTGATTTACTTTTTATTTTGAAACAGCTGCAAACTTACAGGATAATTACAAAAATAACCCAGAGAATCCCTGTATAACCTCTAGATTTCTCAAATAGTAATACTTTACTGCGTGTAGTCTGCTTTTGTTCTGAGTTGTTTGACAGTATGTGGCTTCTTTATGATTGAATACTTGTGTGTATATTTCCCCAAAACATGTCTGCTGTACAATACCCAAATAAGGACATTATTTTCCTTTGTGCACACATTTAGTTTCATGTTTTATTGTAACAAAGAAGCTTGTACATTTTGAAAAGTTTAAACTTGACATGCCCTGGTGGAGTAGTGGTTGGGCGAGTCACCTCAGAAGGACTCCTGCCACATACCTCTGGGTTCGAGTCCCAGGTCTGAGGGGCAAACAGCTTGTGTGAACAACTGAATAGAAATGAGTAAAGTGCTTCTTCCTTCTCTCTTCCTGCCTGCCTGCCTGCCCGCTTGCTCGCCTTCGTTCCTCCTGCACCTTTTGTTAAAAAGATAAATAAACTGAGCATCATCTTTAGGAAATTAACAAGGATACATTACTTTATCCAAAATTTGCCAATTGCCCTAATGTGCTTTACACTAAAGAAAATAAAAAAATAAAATAAAATAAAATATATATATATATATATATATATATATATATATATATATATATATATATATATATTCCAGAGTCCAATCCATGATCTCACATTGCATTTATTTGTCATTTGCCTTTACTGGCTCTTAAGTTAGAACAATTCTTTAGCCTTTGTCTTTTGTGACTATTTTTGAAGAATACAGACCAATTGTTCTGTAGAATATCCCTCAATTTGGGTTTGTCTGATGTTCCCTTATGATTAAATTCAGGCTATGAGTTTTTTGCAGGAATACCATAGAAGTGATGTTTGTTATGTTTTCAATACTTCATTAACAGAAAGCCTTTATCTGTCCAAGTATTGGTGATTTTTTTCACCAGTGAGAAAAATATTTTCATTGTCTACTTTGCCTGATTTCTCAAGATAATGTCCAATAGGTTTCTCCACTGTAAAGTAACTATTTTCTCCTTTGTAATTATTATTGAAGTACCTTGTGGAGATAGAGATTATTGTGCTTTTACTTTTTTTTTTTTTAAGCTATTTTTAAAGGAAAGGTGCAGGCAGGAATGAAGGCAAGTAGGCAGGCAGGCAGAAAGAGAGGCGGGAGAAGCATTTCATTTTTGTTTTTATCTAGTTCACACTGGTTGTTTCCGTGCAGACCCAGGGGCTCACACCTATGTGGTATGTGTTCCTTCGGAGGCAATTAACCTAACCACTGTTCTACCAGAGCGCACCAGTGCTTTTATTTTATACAAAATATTTTCTCATAGAAAAATGACTGGAAAATAGAGCAGAAAGAAATTTCACATGACCATCTGAAGTCTACTAGCAGCGTTTTGGTGTATGGTAAGTCTTCAACCTGATTTTGCCACTTGGTATGGAAACCTCACCATTAACTTTAAAAGTTTTTCATGAGGCAATTCTAAGTTTTAAAGGAACTAAATGTGTTTGGGAACTTCAGTGTCTTAGAAATCAGATTACTAGCAATTCTTGTGTACATTTGTGTTCTATGTATGTGGGGCTGGGCAGTGCACAACCTGTACAGGTGTACATCTTTCAGTAGAGCATGGGGCTGGCCCCTGGAGGAATGTGTGCAGGACACTGGTATATAGTGGGGCTGAGATTCATAGCGGCATTTCAGAAAGGAAGTAGTTAAGAAACATAATGGTTTAATTGATTAATTAAAGTTTATGCCAAGCCCTTTACCCACCCATTTCACACGGACTTCAGGGTCCTTCCTGGACTCATCAGCTCCTTAAGGGATTAGGCCTTCTCATACTTTGAACTATAAAAAATATACAAGGTGTGCCCTGGTAGAGTAGCGGTTAGGTCCACTACCTCAGGCCAAGTGTAGTCCACATGCCACCCAAGGACCAGGGCTTGAATCCTGGGGCCAGGGGAACAAACAACTAATGTGAACAGTTAAATCAAATGCTGCTTCCTCCTTACAGGCCTACTTGCCTTCATTTCTGTCTGTACATTTCCTTTAAATATGTATATGTGTGTATGTGTGTATATATATAGAGAGAGATAAGATACTTATTATCCACAAAGAATATATCAAATAGTCTGTTTACTGGAATGCAAAAAAGGAAATAAGTAAAATTACTGTTCATTACAAATTTATTCATATCACTATTTCATAACAAGGAAAAACAGCGAACCTCTTTTGAAAGTGATTTTATGTTTTAACTATGTAAGTGAAAAAGTCTTGAAGGTCTGCTCCCCCACTTTTTTGAATAATTGGAGGGCCAAGAGGAATCATCGCTGCCTGGATGCCCATGTTGAAATGTCAGGCAGCATCGTTCTGTTTTTAAGGCACTGGGAATTACACTGGCCAGGAGACCTCCTGAGCGCTGCCCTCTGGCCGGTCTCCATACTCTCCCCATACAGCCAGCTGTCTCCCCTCACTACAAACCGCAAGCAGGGAGGAGGAAATCACGTTCACTACGTCCAAGAGCCCTTCTAGGGGGCCTGTGAACAACAGTGAAGAACAGGGATGTCTACTGTATCACATGAAAGGCCTGGGTGGATTCTCAGTCTCCCCAAAGAGCAAGGACCATTTAGGGGTTCTCATCTAAAATACAGGCTAGTTGGCTTACAGCAAGTTTATTTTTGATGCTCTGGGTATCTCAGGGGATAGACTGGTTCCCAGTAGTTGGAAGGAGCCTAAGTAAGGAATAGGTGAACAAATTTACACACAACTCACAGACATACTGATTGTAAATGTAAAAATCACAAGGGTGAATTTCCAAGCATCAGCCAGGAATGGAGCTATTCCCTGCTGAGGCAGTTCAGGAGTGAGAGGCCAGCAATTTCCCCAGTGATAGGACACTGGCTGGTGTCATACAGTCAAAGAAAGTCTCCTGTCTCTGCCCCTGCCCCTGCCCCACACTAACTCCTCCTGCCAGGGTTCTCTCCTCTCCACTTCCCTGCACCCACCTCCACCCAGTGCCCATCAGCATCTCACCTCATCAGCATCATCCAGTGTACGGGGTCACCCTGTGACTTCCTCTCCCCATCACCACTGTCCAGTCAGAGACACCAGAGTGGCAGCACGGGATGGGCATGCACGCCCCCCCACCCCCCACCAACAAAAGCTATTTACAGTAGAAAACAGAAAATCTTGGGTTCTTAATCTGTGATACTTCCAAAGTGTCTTAAGTAGGGCAGTAGCGGGCAGAGAAGCAAACACATGGGCCAGTACAGATGATCTTACATCGCCCTGCTCAAGGGTAACCGACTCAGTCTGGCTCTGGACTATATCTCCCCACACTGTGAGCCCTTGGGCTTATTGTTGGGGCTGACGGGAACACGCTCAGCCTCCCTTGTCACTAGAAGTCCATCAGTGATTTTTCCAAGCACTGCATGCTTCCCATCCAACCAGTCACACTTAGAACAGAGAAAGAACTGGCAGCCTCTTGTATTGCAGCCACTGTTTGCCAGTAAAACAGATCTGAAGCTGAGCACCTATGTTTAAAATTTTCATCTGTAAGTGACCCCTGGCGGATGCTGGCAACTCCAGTACCATCTCTGTTAACAAAATCTCCAACATGATGATGAAATCCTCTATGACCTTAGTGGAAGGTCACAACTACTCCATCTGCCTTCAGTACACAGTCCTAGGTGCTATCTAGATGATGCTTCGTTCCTCTAACTCTTACGTACAGACATTTAAACTTTTTACTTTCCATGCGTGTTGAAATAATCTTTTGATTCCTTTTCAACCACTGAAAGATAGAAACTTATTCTTAGTTTCCAGGCCATACAGAAGGGAACAGAGTGGATTTGGCATGTGGGTTGTAGCTTTCCCTGTTACAGAATTTGTAAGATTACTTCCATCCCAAACATTTTATCATCTTGTAGTTATCTTGACAGAAGTAAAGTAAGGTGGTATAATTAAGCCTATGGCATTCATTTGCAAGGCAGAACCAGGTGTTTCCTTTTAGAAAATACTATAGAAAAGTATCATACTTAAAAATTTTCTTCCTCTCCCCCTGGATGACAGGCCAGCCCCACACCTACTGGGGATGTTTACTGTGTTAGGATGGTGAGGAGGGGCTCTGTAACGACCTCAAGATACTGTGTCCACAGGGATGCAATATGGTTGGACGCTTGGTGACCCAGTTTACTATCAGCCTCAGCCCCTTCCTCATAAGGCAATAACCTTGCAGAGCATGGCTCTCAGGAGGCATCTGGAAACATCACTGGCCTTAGGTCGGAGCTTAGTCTGTTATGAACTTAAGGATCTGCCTTTAAGAAGAAACTTGTGCTTACACCATCATAGTGACCTCCTGCCTCAGGACATGAAACTGAATCCACACTCAACCCAGTTCAGCCTTATCAGAATCTAGTCCCCACAGCTGGCCTTATGCAAGATGACACAGATGAGCTTACTTTTTAATGGAAGCAATCTGTCTCCCTTTCTCCTGGGTTCGGACTGTTAGCCTGTTCTTTTTCTACTGTATGCATGTCTTTGTAGGAGAGAAGAGTCCCCTCACCACTCTGGATTCTTCTTGAGCTCATCAAGCAATCATATTAATATCAGATTAGTAGAAGAAAAATCATATTTAATGACGTCTGGAGAATCCACAAAGATACGGTTTCTAAAACCCATAGGGCAAAAATGAGGGCCTATATCCTGAACTCGGGAATGGGATGGAAGCCTGGGTCTTCAAGAGAGGATGGAATTCACACACACAAAAATGTCAGATACTCTGTAACCTGATGTCTGCCCTGCCATATAGGTAGGTTTCTCTGATAGAAAATTTATTTCTGATATGCCCTAATTCTAGGTAATGCCCCCAGTTTTCATCTTCTACGTAGCTAAGGGAGTGGTATAAGTTTCTTGTGAGTCTGCAGGGCCTAGGTGGACCACATTCTGAAATAATCTACCTGTCAAAGTGACATGTCTCAGGAAAGCCTGTATCATTCATCCTCCTCTACTCACAGGGCTTCATCCCTTGGCCTCACAGAGGAAGTTCTTTCTTAAATTTCCTAAATGAGCTGAGGTCGGTCTTCACAGTTTCCATCAACTAACTCTTCCTCTAAACCTGTCCCAACTCACTGTGTCCCTAACAAAGTAGATGTCTTACAAGAGGACTTTCCAAGGGTAAGGGTGGGGGTGGGTATCCCTTCCTCTTTTGTCACAGCGGATACAGGGTACACAATATCCTAACCCAGAGAGGACAGTTCTATCAACTAGTACTAGATTCTTCCCTACCTCGCTAGTCATTAACCCCATTGCCCATTGGTAAGGTTAGGTTGCCACGCCAGAAAGGGCTTCTTTCTGAAACAGACTTTACAAAATCGTGTCACTCTGTGTGTGTGTGTGTGTGTGTATGTGTGTGTGTGTGGGGGTATAACTACATACCCATTTCCTAAATGTTACTAGTCATATAAATGGGTTTTAAATAAAATACACTTTGAACAAGAGAGCCCACTAATACCTGCACAATCAGAAGACTTGCATGATTAATGGATGTCATTGTCATCCATTATCTAATCCTCTTTACTACCCACAGGTCCGGATCTTGGTTAACACATTGACTCATCACATACACATGAAGTGCAAAAGCAGTTTCTGAAAATCCCCTTCAAGGAGTCAAGTGAAATTCCTGTCAAGTACCAATGAAGCTTCTGTAGCAATATTGGGTGTTATATAAGAAACACTGAGTTATGCATGACCTGGTGGAGTAGATTTTAGGTTAGCTGCTTCCAAAAGAGCGCAGGCCATATACATCCCAAGGATCTGGGTTTATGCTGTGTCCTGGCTCTGGAGGGAACAACCAATATGAACAACTAAATTAAAAAAATGCTTTAAAGAAAAGAAAACCCACCCAGTTTAGATAAAGTTTAGCAACAGTAATTTTTAAAAGCTGAAACCCTGTAGAAAAAGGATCAAAATCAATAAAGGCCAAGTGGAGAGAAAACACTTCACATGCACTTTTTAAAAGTAAGCCATACACTTTTATTTTTAGTTTGGAAAATAAACCCCTTAAGCTACTAGGAAAATATTTACAGGATTAATCATATCAAATTAGGAGACCATATGTGAAGAGCCATTTAATGGTCTCTTGTTGGCACAGGCTGGCACAGGTTACATGACCTTACTGAGGGGGGCCCAGCCTGCTGGCCACATCACTGATCTCCGACTGCCTAGTCCAACCAACAATGAACAAAACAGCAGAGGGTTCCAGAGCCACTCTGCCAACAATTACATGCCTTTGTTAGTGTTGAGGAGAAAACTTAATTCTTCTGGAAACTCCGTAGAATCATTCTAGAAACCTGTATGATTTAGAAAGTTCTTAGTTTAAAGAAAAAATGAACCTGTCTCCCACAGGAGACCCACTCCCCCTCCCCAGGCACGGATGGGCCTTTCGCCGGCAGGAACATGGAGCGCTGGGCTCCGTGAAGTCCTAATGTGGATGTCAGTTGCTGAGCTGGCTCAGAGTCCTCCTCCCACAGGCTGGCCGGCCAGTCAATGCTTTGGTTCAAAGTGCTTTGGAAAACATCTCACTCCTCTGGGTAGGAAATGATGGATACAGAGTCCCAAGCATCATCCCTTGGCAAGCTGTCCTTGTCCAAGACCTCTAAGATGGGCTGTACCGGGTTCTTTAAATACTTGAAAAGATGGAAAACCAAAACAATTAGTTTATCAGTTCAAAATATGAGGACTTTTTCTCTTGTTTTAGTTGGTACCATCATGTTTTATTCAAGTTTAACTTCCTGTTCTGCCCACCCCACAAAACATGTAAAACTTGAAAATCCCCTCACGCCTAATCTCACTAATAAACTTTACATGACTCCAAGGGCCAAGTTAACATTCTGAAACTTTAGAAGGGCATAACTCAGGAAAAGCAAGTTCCCACTTGTTGCACTTGCTGCAGGTTAGTGGATTATGAATCTAAAATGTCTTTGAAAGTCTAATATTTCTGTGAAGGAAGAAACGGGACTTCCCCGCTCACCTATAAGGGGAAGGAGGCGGAAGCTCATGTGCATTTTTCTCAGCTACTCCCCACACCAGTTGTCTCTACTTTACATGACCCCAGCAGAGGACTGGGCTGTGTCCCCACAGCAGCACTGCTGGGGAGTCAGAAAGCACAGGGTGATGGCTCACCCAGTCTAACCTTCCCTTTCATTCCGTCTCTGCTTTTGGCTTCAACTTGAATTCACCAAGTTACCAAGAACCTAATGCCTCACTCTTGGAAATGCCAAAAGATACAGAAATACAGTACATTTAGAGCTGGATGATTAAAAGAGGAACACAGATTGTGTGCCCTTGTAAAACTTCAAAAATACACGTGAAACATGATTCATATTATTCTCACATAACTTCAGTGACCTTTGATAAATATTTTTCACATTTTACCAGGAAAGTGAACTGAAAGATTTTATGGTTCACATTCAAACCTCAAAGGCACACTAGCAGACTTACTCACTAGGGCCCAGTTGGTAGTTGTAAGAGAGATCCTCGATGCAAGTGAAATCCTGAGACTTGTTACTCTGTGACACTATTAGCCAGAGAGGATTTTTGTTGGGTGGTGGTTTTTTTTTAAACTGTGGTAAGAACACTTAACATGAGTTCCACCCTCTTAACCAAGTTGAAGTACATAATACACACAGTACTGTTAACTACAGGTACAAGGTTATAAAGACCCCTACCACTGACTGGCACAGCAGCAACTCCTGTCCCCCACCTCAGGGGACCGCCATTCTCTCTGATTCTCAGACAGCTCACAGAAGTGGAATAGTGCAGTGTTTATAGGAGGTGTGTTTAATGCAATTTGTGACATGTAAGATGTAATTGTATAAGGCATGTGAATTTTAAATACACCAGGACAAATGAAGGAAAACAAGTTCTTTGTAGAAGTAAACTCTTCTATAGATTTGGCCTTATCTAAGCCCAGTCATTCCAGATATAACAGCATAAAATCCTATTTACAATGCTTTTATACTGATTTTATCAAAGAATAAAATACTTCCATAAGCAAGCACTTTCAAATGTTCATCTATTTCTCATCCCCTGAGGAGTCTCAGGAGGCTGGGACCATACAAGCCTTTGCACAGGACCATTCCATTTTTTTCTCAAGTCTTTTAAAATACTAGAAACATCCACTGAGCACGCGGCATAAGTGCTGTGCTCCAGCTCTAGGTGCATTTACTAGAATCTTCCCTCATGTGTGTGGTCTCTGACCTGCAGTGCATGCTCTCGACAATTGTTTCCACTGCTAGATGTCACTGCGGCGATTCTCCAAAGCAGTAGACTGATGTTTGGCCCTGGGACCAGGTCAGGTCACCTTTTTCGCCAGCTTTGGGCCACTTAAACTTTTTTTAAAAGTTGTAGCTAAGTACATATAAACAAAAGCATAAAATTTACCACTGTAACCATTTTTAAGTGTAAAGTATATTCACATTGATATGTACCATCATCACCATCTGTCTCCAGAACTTCTTCACTTTGCAGAATTGAACCTATGCACCTATTAAATATTTATTCCCCATTTTTCTACTCCCTTTGCCCCTGGCAAGCATCATTCTACATACTCTAAGAATCTGACTACTCTCACCATTAGCTACTGTGTGATTCATAGAAGTGGAATCATAAACAGAATCTGTCCTTTTATGGTTGGTTTCTATCACTCTCATAGCATCCTCAGGCTCCATCCATGTTGTAGCATGTGTCTGAATTTCCTACCTTACTAAGGTGGAGTAGTATCCTTTGTGTGGCTCTTGTACATTTTGTTTATTCATCCACTCATGGACACTGGGTTTGATGCTACCTTTTGGCTAATGTGAATGACGCCGCTATGCACATGGGTGTGCAGTAACCCAGTTCCACTCTTAACTCAGACCTCTGTGCTCCTGGCTCCTCCCCTGCTATACTCCCAGGTGTGACCAGGCTCCAGGAAGCCCCCTGGGTGATCTGACACGTGACCCATTTAGATGCATAAACGTACCTCTTCTATTTGTAATGGGATACTCGGTGGAGTGTGGAACCAGTGCTTAACGAGGCCTCTGTATTTGAAAACTAGGAAGAGACAGGACCCTGCCAGTGTCAACAGCAACAAAAAGATTCCAATGGCGATCAGGACGATTTGCTGATACTTGGTAGAGGCTAAAAAAGATGACAAAGTGAACAAAATGACCATCCCTCACATTGTACAAGCATCAGGTGATTTTTCATCTGCCAAATGTTTAAATAGTGTTCATGACCCAGTAAAATGGACAGAGCACCCCCACTCCACCCTGTATGCTTGAATTAATAGCTAGTCAAGGAAATCACAAAATAAAGCAAGTATTCGCTAGAGGCTGTTGCTACTGTAGATCTCAGCGTGAGCTGACATCTCCTACAGTTAAATGCTTTCTTTCACCCCTTTCTCCCTGGGTCTCCCCACCACCCTTCACCTAAAAAAGCATTTCCTAATTTCACTATTTTAGGGGTATTCTTTTCCGACTTTCAAAAGGACACCAAAGGCTTATCTTACCGTCTGCTGTTGTTTCATAGCAAGAAACGTTGCTTAAATGCCCAGGTCTAGAGAGGTTTTGTAATCTGCAAAGTAGCTGTGCCTTCACTTGTAAACAGTATACTTGAAAGGGTTTTAGATTCTTCAACACAATAGAGTTGCTCTTGAAAGGGCCTTTAACCTACATAAAAAAAAGTTACAGCCACACAGGTAAGTTATGCAAGTAGATATACATGCTCAAGCCACTTCCATCTTTTCCAAATTTCTCAAATTCACAATTTCTCAGATTCAGAGAGAATACACTAACCAAAGAATAAGCAGAGTCCATGTTTCATTTTTTAAAGAAGGGTGCAGGCAGGAATGCAGGCAAGCAGAGGCAGGCAGGAGGAGAGAAGAGGAAGAAGCATTTCATTTCTTTACCCAGCTGTTCATCCTGGCTGCCCCCCACCCTTCCACCCTGGGATAGGAACTCAGATTCCTGGGATCATGTGGGCTGCACTCTCAGCTGGAGGACGTGGACCCCACCGACACTCGAGCAGGGCCTACCAAGAAGTTACTGTTTTTAAAGAGCCACTGGCTTATAGTGGACAAGTCTTACAGGTGAAACTTGATAAGTAACATAGAGAAAGGTGCTGAAGGCCGCAGGACCTGTTTCTGGCTGCGAGGCCTTGAGGGCCCTTTTGTAGCAAGTGAAGGTCTCAAACTGAAATTTAGCCAAGCCCAGTTCCAAAGAATGTTTTTTTCCTCCTTTAAATTAATATTGCAGCACTGTTACTCTAGCCAAGACAGGGACTCAGCCTGTGACCGTGGACGGAGGAAAGATAAAGAAGACCCGCTGTAGATTCACACTGGACGGTTACTCAGACATGAAAGGGTGAAGTCTTGCCATTCAAGACAATGTGAAGGAAACTCAAGAGTATTCTGCTGTGTGAGAGAAGTCAGAAGCTCTGAGAAAGACAAATGTGGTATGATTTTTACCTATATCTGGAATATGGAGAAAAAATGCAAAGGAACAGACAGGATAACATTAGAATACTGGACTAAGTTAGTTCAGGAGCACAGGCCACAGCCTTTCTGTTCAGACACACTGCTGAACGAGGCTGGCTTTGCTGTCCTGGTGGCTGAGTCCTTCAGGACTAGCTGCCCTGCCCAGCTCTGAGATACTTGTATCAGTTCCCCGTCAAAGGGCGCACTCAGTGGAGGGAAGCCAGACTTTATCACAAGAAACAACAGTATGACCTGGGCCTGGTGTAACAGTGAACTCTGGGCAAGAACCCAACGGAAGGGCGGGGAAAAAAATGTGGTCAGAGAGTCAGTCCCATCTCCCATATTTCAGCATCACTTCCTCCCTGCCTGCCTCTGCTGGCCTTCATTCCTGCCTGCACCTTTCCTTAAAAAAAGAGAAAAAAAGATATGCTGTAATGTGGGCTGGGAGGTCAGATGACTCTGTTCTGCTTTGCTAACTGCTAGTTGCTGAACTTGGCAAGTTCCTTAACCACTTGTTTCCTTTCTGTTGAACAGCTGGTATAAAGATTAAAGAGATGATATATCTAAAGTGCCAGTGCCAGATGCAGGGAAAGCTCTCAATAAACATTAAGCTCATATTATTATAAATACTATAATATTGAATTTAGGAAATCTTAAAGTTTATGTAGATAATAAAACATCATTAGAATGGAGAAACTGCACATATGGGTATTAGGAGTTTATTTTAATTTGCAAATAAGCTGCAATAAAATACTAAAAAAAGTTTAAAAAAAACTATAATTAACTGCATCCGGGATAATCAGGCATTAGAGATGACAAAGGCCGTCCCTGTTCTCTTGTGTTTCCTGGGCTGACCAGGCCCTCTGGTCCGACCCACTGAGTCACCTATGCTGCCTACCACAATCCTCCTGGGGCCAGTGTCTCTGGCACCTCAAGCACTGGCAGTTCTCCAAGTGTGCCGAGCCTTCTCAGGCCTGTAGCCCTGCTCCTTAGAACACTCTCTCCTTCAAGTAGACTTTTCACCTATTCACATATTTTCTCTTTGCAAACCATCCAAACAAGAGAAATTTATATAGTTCAGCCTCGCAGGAGTATGGGCTCCTTGTAAAAAGAGGTCCGTGGAAGTGCCCCCTGACTCCACTGTGGAGTCACTCCAGAGCCCAGACCACGGCACAGTGTCCACCAGACAGAAACCTCAGAGTCATCAAATGAAGGGAAGTCTCAGCACAGCGGGACAGACGTGGGCCTGGAAGGAGGATGAAAACTGGCTAAATCTCAGCCTTCAAGGGAGGCTGGTTGGGGTGCCCGGTTTCTCCCTGATCATTTATAAATTTACTTTCTTTCGCTAAATCAGAATATAAAAACAAAACCCAAGAAGAAAAATGCTCTTACCTTTTGCATTCCTGCTTTTTCCCAGTAATGGACATAATACCAAAAACTGGCAAAGGAGGAGGTACCGATGTCGAAGGGAGACGAGAACCTGATGATCAGGGAGCCTTCTCCAGGCGTGACCCAAAGGCCTTTTGGTGGCCCGATGGTGGCTGAGATCAGATTGCAGACAAGAACGTATAAATACACACATGTATATTTTATGTAAATACATACAGCATATAGATTGTACGCATATACATGTTACCTGTAGTACAATAGTCTTTAATACTATATTTGCAGCGTGTGTACATATATACACATTTACATACACATATACATATATACATTTGACTTAATAACAACCCGTGTGTGAACTGTATGGGTTCACTCGTACATGGATTTTTTTCAATAAATCGAGAATTTTTTTCAGATTCGTGACCAAAAAAACCCAAAAACCCTCACAGGTGGGTGCGCCCTTAGAGCTTAGGTGGCTGACACTGTTGGGTTCTGGACTTGTAAAGCCCAGGAACCCAGGTTTGTGACCAACTGGGGCCACAGTGGGGGACGGGGGAACAAAAATTAACAAATAAATGAAAAGGTTTCTTTCTTCTCTCCCTCCTTCCCTTCCTCCCTCTTAAAAAAAACAAACCCAATGAAAAGCATAGCCTAAAGGTACATTAAACAAACAAGAAAGAGATATGACTATTACTAGTATTGCATGCAATAAAAATTTTATGGCCCATTGGCACGACCTGGTGGAGCAGTGGTTAAGACAATTGCCTATGAAAGACACAGGCCCCTGAGTTTGAGTCCTGGGCTGGGGTCGTGTAGAGGGGACCAACCTATGTGAACAATTAAATAGAAATAAAATAAAATGCTGCTTCCTTTCTCTTTCCGCTTTCCTTCTTGCTCATCTTAATGTGTGCCCGTACCTTTCCTTTCAAAAAAAACGTATAACATTTCATCTATTAGAGTATAAACTAGGCTGCTGTGAAGCAATCACATTGCTGCTGCTTTGTTTACACTTGTAAATAAAAGCATATTTTTCATATGACCTTTTCATTTTTGATGTCTACAGTTAAGAACATGAATAACATTTACAGTATGTTTTACCATGTGAGATGTAGGTGCGACATATGAATCATCCTATAAACAAGAGTACAGTGCTGTAAATGTACTTTCTCTTCCTTATGATTTTCTTAGTAACATTTCTTTTCTCTACATTATTTTAAGAATACAGTATATCATACATAGGATATACAAAATGTGATATTACTAAAAGGGCTTCCAGTCTACAGTAGGCTATTACTAGTTAAGCTTTTGGGGACTGAAAGTTATATTCAGATTTCGACTGCATGGGGGGGCGTCAGTACCCCGACCTCCCTGCTGTTCGAGTTGGCTGAACACGTGAAGGAGGCTGCATCCAGGCACACAAGAAGCAGAGGCTTCTCTGGGCACAAGATGGACTTGGAGGCTGTAGGTGGGAAGCCCGCCTCCTGCACTGCGGTGCCAAGTGGCTCCCTCAGTGGAAGGAGGGTCCTCGCAGCTACCCACATGGTAGCCAAGAGCCTGTCTCTGGCCATTCAAGGGACAGCTCAGGTGCAAGGAGCTGAGACCCACGGGGTCCCCACGAAGGACAGGTTATGGCCACCATGCTTGTAACATCCAGTTCTAGAATGACTGCACTCAGCAGAGTCCAAAGACTTGGCTACCCACCAGGGAGTCAAGAATGTCCCACTTAAGACACAGTTTGCCAATCAGGCTCATTTTGATAATAAGCAATGCTGCCCAGTAACACGGCTAACATGGGGTGTGCCCTGGTGGCCTAGTGGTCTGGTACACCTGGGAGCAGTCCCACATACATCCCAAGGTCCAGGGTTCAAGACCTGGGGTCAGGGTGAACAACAAATGTGAATAACTAAAATAAAAAGGTCTTCCTCCTCTTCTCCCTTCCTTCCTGCCTGTAACTTTCCTTTAAAACAAAAAAAACAAAAAAAACCATGGATAACATGTCTGCTTTATCAGGTTTCCAGGGAAACTACTGGGAGGTTAACCAAAGGTCATATTTTCACATCGAGGCGGAAAAAGATTTTGTTAGCTCTTATCTAATCTGTATATTTTGTTTATCATTTTATAACCACCACAAATTATGCAGATAATGCCCTGTACAAAATAACACAATAAAAATATTTGAAGATTGAGGTGTTCTCTTAAGTAAGGCTGAAAATCTTAGTCTCTGGTATTTGGAATATAGGCTGCAGTCCTTGTTACTGGATGAATCATTGGGTGTGCAGTACCATCCATGCATCTGACCAGATATGAACAGAAGAAAAGGCCACTGAGCCCATGTGTGTGTATTTATATATATAGTACATTAATTATATATAAGAATATATAATAAGATGCAAATGTATACATATATTCCTATATACACATATTCTTACATACTCATATATATAATTTCTATATAAACAAAAAAAGAGGTATTTAAAATCTTTAAATATATATTTGTTTCCTAGCTTGTAGTACTGTGTCAATAATATAAGATAAAATATAATGTGCATTATTATACATGTATAATAAAAGTGATCACTGTGAGTCTATTAGTTAAGACTTGTCATACAATTTTAAGACAGTAAAGGATTATGACTCATGATGTGTATGAATGAAATGTTATAGCATTTATCAAGTAAGCATTTACATTTTTTATGGATGAAAATATCTCAGTTCCACTTTTATTACCCTTATTATCACGACCATGCAGGTGTACGGACAGAAGCTTTTTATCAGCTAACTCTGTGAACGGATAAACACTAATAATTCACATGATCCAAAATGGGCAAAGGCAGAAAACTAGTTTCCTCTCAAAAAGAAAAATGTCAGACTTATGAAAAGGACCAAAATAACCCAAAAAACAAAGAGCAAAAAAAAAATCCCAGACCAAAAAACCCCACTGTATTTACTTAGAAGAATTCACAAATCAACAAAACAGTTGCAACCTTTTTTCCATTAGAGTGCTGTTCATTAACAGAACGCTTGTCTACACAACACCAGAGACAACTAAAGATGGAAACACTTCCGTCCCCACAGAGAAATAAACTGCCGCGATCAGCAAGAACCTGCTTTAAGCTTCCAAGACAATGCACACGCCCTTGTGCACCAGCAAGGTCAGGGCTGGGTAAGACCCACCAGGACGAGGCCATCTAAAGACACACTTGGTAACACACTGCGCTGCTGGAAAACTCTTACACAGCCTTACATTTCTATTTGTTTTCCTTAAAAGGACTGAGTGGTATCCAGGGGAGTTAAGTGCTTTACCGACAAGAGGGAAAAACTGCATGAGAACCAACACATTCCTTGTCTTCATCTTGGCCACTTCCTGTGCTTCCTCCTCATCCTTCTTTTTCTCCCTCTTTTCTCACCCTGACATCTGTCTTTTGTTGCACCAGGCTTCCCTTCAGCTCAATGTGCAGCAGGATGTCTCAGATCTTCCCTTCAGCTCAGCAGCTTCTTTTCACCAGGCCGTGTGCCACCTGCAGTCCTGTTATTCCACCTCTTCCTGGCTCTTTGCAACATTACATTCGACAGGCCAGATGCTCGCCTCTGGTTTTGCAGAAATACAGCAAAACAAGAAAGAGGCTGCAAGAGGCTTCGTGGGTGCACTGGGATCCTTGAACTTCTTTTTCGTCTCCCCTTAAGCAGGGATGTTAATTTGCATTTCTCTTTCATAACAGGCCTTGTCTGCCTTCGCCACGTCTTCCAACTCTTCAAACTCTTTAGCAGACATGGTCTTCCAGGAGCATATCTTAGAAAACGGAGAAACCGACGGAGGCACGGATACCGTGTTTTGAGTTCCGCCTGGCAGGTCAGCACAAAGAGCGCACAGAACGCTTCACCTCTGGGCTTCGTAGGATCTCCTGGGCCCCTCTAGTTACTTTTCCTCAGCTCGGTGGGTCGCCAGAGCCCAGGGCTCACCTGGGAGGCTCCTTACAGCGCACTGCCCGCTGGCTAGACTGGGCCGCAGTCCCCTGCTCTGCCTCAGGTGAGCATTTCCACCGCCCACTCACTGGAGCGCAGACCGGTGCGCAGGCAGCTCTGGGAGGCAGACCCTTCACAACGTGCACGTGGCTGCCAGCAGCGACACTCACCGGGGCTGGATCCCCGGCTGACTTCCACGCTCCTCCCTGGTCACTGCTGTGTCACCCGGGCTTAGGCACATGGTGGAGACATCTTCCTGTCAGAAGTAACTGGTCTCTATATGGTTGTGTCTGTGCTCAAGGAGCTAAGGCCACACAGAGACAGGACTGGGCCTGGCCCACCACCCAGAGCCGTGTCAGCAGTGGAATGCATGTGACGAAAGTTCTGGTAAACCTGTTCACACACACTGGCACACATATCTCCCTTTCATCAGCAAAGTGGCCAGGATGTGGGAAAGCACGGCCCAGCTGCCAGCTGCAGACCTCTCCTCTGTGGGACATGTTCTCTAGACTTCTCCATGACTTACATGTGCGAGCAGAGAGGGGTGCAGAGACACCAGCCTGATAACCACTCGGCCATGGAAATGCCTGCTCTTCTGAAGTCCTGGCCCTGGAGCTGATATGCGGACTCAATTTGCCTTCTCTCAACACACTGAGAGCTCTGGAATGCTGGAGAACAACTGAGAGCAGCTTCCACATACTCAGTCACTGATGTAAACAGTAATGCGGACTTTACATATGTATCCACAAATGCAGGGCAGCAAACTTAAAGGTTATCCCTCTTCCCCAAGGAGGGCCCTGACATCAGTAAGTGGCACAGTTGGGATTTGAACCCAGGTCTGTGATGCCACATATGGCACCCTTCGGCCACCCTCTCCTCCCTCCAACACTCAAGCACTTGGTAAAACCATCTTCACATTGATTACTCATCCCCACCCCACTGTACATGGTGGAAGCAACGTGGGACTTGGGAACAACACTGCCTGAACTTTACCAGTGAGTAGACACTGACAACACCATTTCTTATCCCCAGAACAGTGGCCAGTAACCACCATTACTTTTATTTTCTTAACTAATTCCCACTTAGGTGACACTGTGTAGCTCAAATGTGCAAATGTTCTCCACTCAAGGACAAATCACCTGTCCACAGGAGATGATCAGCTAGCAAGGACTGCACTCCTCTCTTTTCATTCCTGTTTAACCGAGCACAAACCATTGATGATTTTTCCCTCTTTGTTTCTGTTGTAGAAATTTCAAATGGTAGAAAGAGAGAACTCGTGTATCTATCAGTCAACTTTAGATCAGCTGTAAAGTCATGATCAATTTTGTTTCTTCTGTGCCCATCTACACTTCAGTGTATATCTCTAAAAGACAGGACATCCCCTTTTAAAAAGCTTTAAAAAATTCCACTATAACACTGAAAATAAATAAACAGTAATTGCTTAATATGCCATCAAATATTGAGGCCTATTTCTTTCACTGTCTTCTATTTTAACTTGTTTGAATTCAGATCACATGAATTCCATACTTAGTGTTTGTACAAACCACAGACCCTGGAGGGCAAGCAGGGCTGACCATGTGAAAAATGAATCTCTGAGGGAACAGACGTATAGTCTAATGCCTAACAATACTTATGCTCAACTCCAATATCTGGGAGTACATTTGTCCCTTCAATCATTCAACCTGTAGTCTCTACTGAATATCTACTATAAACAAGGCACTGCTCAAAGCTGAGTTAAAGTCTTTACTGGACAAAGAAGCTATGTCACATTAGGGAACAGTGACCAGAGAGACCAAGATACCAGCATCCTTGAGAAGCATCCTGCCTGTATACTCTGGATGTGTATTACTCAAGTCCTGAAAAAACTGGTGATCGCTCACATGACCAAGGGGAACTGTATCTTTGAGACACTGTCTCTTATTTTTAGACCAGTCAATAACTTTACAGATGAATATGCTGTTCTAGGGATAGCAATGGTCATTTCTTCATTTGATGTGATGATGTGCTTTAGTGCTTTGTACTTAAAAATTACAAGACACCTTCATGTAAATATCTTCAAGACTTCATGTCATTAACCGAACCGATTCATGAGCAAACTGACTAGCAGCCCAAGGAAAGAGAAGAAGCAGTTAGGAAACCTGTGAGTGAAGGAACTCCCCTTTACAGGAAGCTAGTCTACTATCAAATAGGGTTAGATCTGAATCTAAAACATTAAGTCCTGCATCTTCACTGTTTATTTCAGTTGTGAAGCTCTCACTGTGTATCATCAACGTTTTTACCACACTATAGTCAAAGTAATAGAACCTATACATTAGAAATAAAACCAAAGAAATACATTTCAATTTCTGAGGGTAAGAAAGTAAACACTTTAGTTCTAAATAGCAACTTGTCTCAGGAATCCTTATCAGACATATGGTTTTCATTGCCAAAGAATTACACACAAATTCAAGACCTAAAGGACTCTAACCATCTTGAGTGATACTCGCTTGGATTGCTGAAAATTGAAAAATGAATTCATAATACTGCATAGGTACATGCAACACTATAATTTTCAAGTCAAATGATATTGTTATTTTTATTAGCCATAGTCATTTTACTAAAGAGTTATGTTAATTACCATCATATGAAAGTAAATGCTTGGTTCAGTATCCAGTATATCATTTAGCATTTAAACAAAACCACATCTTTAGCACAGAGGTCACCAACCTTTCCAGGAAAGCACCAGCGTAAACTCAGGCTTTGTAAGGCCAGACAGTCCCACTAGTGACTCCTTACCTCTTGCAGCACAAAAGCAGTCACGGATAATCATTATAAGACAGTAAATCTGTGCTCCAATAAAACTTTATTTACAAAAACAGACTGGGGGGCCAGACCGGCCCACAGGCGTAGTTGGTCCACTGCTGGTCGGCCCCTCACCCCTGCACCCATTAGCCTCCATGGTCAGTACAGCAGGTTCTCAAATAACATTGTTTCATTAACATCATTTCTTTATAACACTGATGAGCAAAGAAATAATCCTGGCCAATGTTGAATGAAAGAACAAGTTACCTGAGGATCTGCTTTCGTAATGTATTCGTTGTCTTAAAGTCTACTTTCAAGGACCTGTTAAGTGAGGCCTTACGTGGGTTTGACCACCGTACACATCTATTTGCTGGCTATTTAGGGGAGAGGCATGTAGTCAATACTGGTCAGTGAAGAAGAAAGTGAAGAAAACTGGGACAAAAATGTTTCACGGCCGACGTTTCTTACCATTCCGACAGTGTTGGAACCAAGGCACTGCCGCCCAGGCTGAAACGAGTTCTCCCAGCTCTGCCCGGACACGTAGAGAGACGTTGAAATGTAGTGGGAAACCCCTGGAGAGCCTGGTCGTGGTGAAGTTACACTCGGTGGTGGTGATCTCTGTACAATTCACCCCTGGGAAGTCACTAAAGGTGACGTTGTACCACCTGCCGCTGGTGCTGAAAAGGAAGAGGATGTCAGTTCTCAGAATTCTCTCTTCTGTCACATTTAGCAGTTTACCCAGAGATGATGTTTTAAAAAAGCAGCTTTATTGAGGGGTAATTCACATACCATACAATTAACCCAGGTACAGTGTATGACTCAAGGGCTTTCAGTATATTCACAGGGTTAAGCAACCATCTCCACAATCCATTTTAAAACAATTTCATCATCCCCACAAGAAACCCATACTTATTAGCAGTCACTCGCCATTTTTCCCCCAAACTCTCAAGCCCTAGGCAACCATTCACCTACTTTGCCTCTATGGATTTGCCTATTTTAGCATTTCATATATATGGGATCATAAACTAGGTGATCTTTTGTGATTAGCTCCTCTCATTTAGCATGATTCACCCCAAACCCAAAACTGTAACCCAGTTTGCTACACTTTTTCAAAGTAGCATGCATGTAGGAACAATTCTAGACAACTGCATTAAAATGAGAATAGTGCTTATTCTTAGGCCACAGGACAATAAGTTGTTCTAATTTTATTCTTTCTACTTCGCTTCCAGATTTTCTACAAAAACATCTGTGGCTATTAAGATCAGGAAAAAAAAAACAAAATGAAAAAAAGACCTTTGGAGAAGACGGGGTACAGCCAGTCCCGGCAGCGGGTCAAGAGGAGCCTGACCAGAAAGGATGTTGCTTCCTGGCTATGTTTTCAATGAAAGCCAGAAGTTCAGTTCTTTTCATAAAGTGAAATTTCCAGGCTTTTGAAATGTTGACTCTAAATACGAAAAAATGTTCAACACTCTGGGCCAAAGAACCTGCAGGCCACTACAACCCCTTAGCACTCCTGGTGCAAAGCCAAAATGTTCCCACAAAGTGTTCTATTTAGTTTTGAGTTTGCTAAAACATAAGCACCTTCATTTACAATTATGGTAATGCTTTAATGCAGAGAAACAGGATGCCCTCAAAATCAAATTATGTAACTAAAATGTCCCAAACATGTGAAAGTATCTAAAAACTAATGAAGAGCGAAGGACCTCTTCCATCATCAAATCTGCAATTGGAAAACATATAAATCAGATTCAGTTTTAGTTTTTATTGACCCCTCAACTTTTCCAACTTTTCCAGGGACATTCCCATCCACTCCATCTCTTTGTTGCTTTATTTTTTTTTCTTACTAAAACCAACCACTCCTTGGGGGAAAAAACCAAAACTCTACAAAATGCTTCAGCAAATAAAGTGAAACAAGTTGGTCTGTGATATAAAACTATTAAAGACATTTAAAAAATATTTCTGATATTTTAGAGTCACTCTATCACCCACAATTGTACTTCCCTGTCCTAGGCCAAAAAATGCCAGTCAGTAAAGAAATGACTGCCTGTCATTGAACCTGATCAGCTCTAGGATATTTTGTTTACTCAACGCTGAGTGGTGCCAGATTTATAGACTGTGGCCTGTGCAGAGGCACAGGGCCCATTCCTAGAAGAGCCTCGGTATGAGGCTCTGCTGTTACCATCTTGAAATTCTTAATTTTTGAACACAGGGCCAACATTTGCATTTTCCACTGGGCCCCACAAATCATGGAGCTAGTCCATTTATTATAATTATCATGTTTGTAATTTATAATTACTTAAGGAATATATAAATGAAATTCAAAGATAACACTCAAACCTTAGGTTAGAATCTACTTTCATTAAACAGATATTATTACAGTGGACCTCAAAAGATGAAAGTCATCTGGAAATGCACTCCTCTAACAAGTTAATGGTAATTTTTCCAGATTCCCTGCCTGTTCTTGAATATAGACACATTCCAAACTTTACCACTGCCACCACTACCAGATGACACACAATTATTCCTTTTTAGAGGTTGTCTAGTGTTCAGCCACTAGTGAACATATTGCAATTTGCCATTTTTCTGTTGATGGATATGAAGGTACACTTCAGTGAATAGCTTCACCAAAATTGTTTTTTTTTTCCTGATGGCGGGCAGTAATGTCTGCTTCACGTAAAAGTAATATTGACATTTCCATGGCTCTAATGTACACAATTACTTAACAAGAAGCCCAGGCTAGCTGGTCCTGATCCAGCACTGTCAACCCCATTCTCGCAATCTTGGAGCATTACCATTTCTTTACATTCTGTTTATTTGGTAAGATAAAATGACTTGGCCAATAATTTTAACCGTCAACAAACCTACTTCACAACATAAACAGATAGCAAATTGGGGACTTAGATTTCTTCTTCTGGCATATATTTACAATGCAAATGATGGTAAAGTGCAGAAAAACTTGAAAAGGGGGTGAGAGATAGGAGGGGGCAGAATAAGATCCAAAGTGGAAAACCAGCAAAGAAAATGAGAATGAATAGTAATTAAATGAATGAATCCCTCATTAGGTCATATTAGGCCTATAAACTTAAAACAAATCTGGAGATAGAAAAAGGTACCTTCTGCCCTTCAAGACAGGAAAACCTTTTATATGATCTTTTCCTGAAATCACCAACCAAAGAGGTCCCGTGGTTAGAGAGCAGAGTTCTCTGACAGCCTGTGTTGTTTAAGCCTGATGAGTGGGAGGCTGTGAAATTAGAGATTTTGAAAGTACAGAATAATGTGTTTCCCATGAATTTGCTTACAATCCTGCCAAGAGGCAATGACAGTCATCTAGCTCTCAGGTTGCACAGCAAGTACCTCACAGCGCCAGGAAGGATACCAAGGAAACATCGACTTACTATTTAAACTGCACCCGGTAGACCACCGGCCTTGTGTCATTGTCCAGGGACACTGGGTCCCAACTCAGAACCTGCTCGTCATTGTACAGGTGAATCTTCGGGTTCTGAGGAGCTGGCAGCTGGGCAGGGGACTCTTGAAAAGGGACAGAGAATAAGAGAAGGGGGAAGAGGAAGGAGAGAAAGGGAGGGTCAAAGGAGAAAAATCAGTTACAAAAATATTTAAGTGAACACAGTCAAACCATTCATACAGCACAGCTTTTGTCAAAGTGCAGAAATGGTATAACCTGTTCTTCCCGGCAAGATGCTCTCCCTGATCTTTGACTAAAGAAGGTGACTTAGACACAGTTTGTAGGGGAAGAAGGACTGGGGGATGCCTGGACACCTTCTTCTGGCAAAACTAGAAAGCTCCACCTTTAGCAAATGGGTGTGACTGAGCAGATAATGTAATAACAGTGTGGGGCTCAGTTTTCTTCAAGAATGAAGGATAAATAGCAGTACACATCATAAGGCTGTGGTGAAGAGTAAACTAGGCGTGTGACATGCATTAGAACCAGACTAGTGCCAGGGGAATGTTTGGTAAACTTCCACAAACACATTTACCTACAGATCCACTCAGACATACATCCACACACGCGTTCTTACACACTCACTACTCTCACATTCACACTCAGATACTCATACTCATAAGCCATTCACACACACATTCACACATATATGCATATACATACTCTCATACAGATAAACGTATTCAGTCACTCTCATAGATAAACTCTCACACACGTGCGTACACCCACATTAACATACGTACTAATGTATATATATACACACACTCATACACATGCATCCTCCCCACCAAACCAGGCATGCAAAGCTCAGAGGCACAGGGGAGGGTAAGACCTGTCTTCTGTACTTTTTCAGGGCTGCTGTGCTTATCCAGGAGGACCCCAGTCTCAGAATCACTGAGCTACCAGTTAAACTGCACATTCCCAGTCATACCAGAAAACCTGCATTTTCCACAAAATTCTTCCTTATCCTTCTGCCCATTAAATGTTGAGAACTGCATAAAACAAAGTACCAATGCAGGGACGCATGACCAGCATCTGAGCCCTGCTCTCAAGGGCAAACTGGAAGATGCACACTCACTCCTGAGTAGATCCTTCAGGGGACTAGGCTGGAGACTTCAGGGGTGTGAGCTTTTCTCAGAAAAGTGAAAACACAAAACTTTCCCCGAGACTGAAATATGAACGAGAAATTTCTACCAGTAGGTAGAAAGAAAAACCTGAAAAACACTGTTGCAGAATTCATAGCAGGAAATTCAAACCACACATTTTTTAGTAAATGCCTCCAACCTTAAGAAGTGGTGCCCAGACCAGCCCACAGCCAGCCCACAGCCTGGTCCACAGGCTGCCCCACTAGCATTTCTTCCAGAAGTGTGGCCAAGAGTCTGTGGCCACTTGCTTATTTAAGGAATGCCCCTCATCTCTGCATGTACCAGCTCCCAGCAAACCAGCACCTTTCCCATTTCACACCAGGCCTCAGGAACATCAGGGCCCAAAGCAGGCAGACAGGCTGCTCTCCCCACAGGTCACCCCACACAGAGGCTGCTAGGGCACAGTGAACTCCAAAACCGAGCTGGGGCTGAAGGCCTATTTCCAGGGAGGATTGTAAAGCACTCCAGGGGGTGAGTGCCCATCAGGGAATCTCCTGAACCGACTTTTGCTGCCTGTATTAAATTCTTGTTGATGCTGAAATAAATTGCCACAAATCTTAAAACCACCTGGATTTATACAATTCTGGAGGTCAAATTTTTGAAACCAGTTTCACTGGACTAGCGTCAAGGTGTCAGCAGGATGACGATCCTTATATCTAGGGGAGAGTTCCTTTGCTTGATTTTTCCTGGTTCTAGAAGTGGCTCACACTCTGGCTCATGGTGCACCCTCCAGCAATGTTGGGCGGAGATCTTCTTGTGCTGCAGACCTGTGGTTCTGACGCTGCTGTGCCCTCTTCTGTCTCCCAAGGACCCTTGGACTCCACTGGGCCCATACAACCCAAACAGGGTCAAAAGAGAAACTCCAAGGAAGTAGGCCGTGTGGCCCTAGTAGAGTGACTTTTTAGAGTTACCCAGACAAACTCATGTCCCAGAGTGGTCCACCACTCCCTGCCCCAGCCTCAGACCAAAGCAAAGGGAAGAAAGACTTCATCATAAAGCTACAAAAGGGCAAGGGCCATCTTCCCAACTTAGGGCCCTTTATTTCATCACTTCTGCAAAGTTCCTTTTGCCACTGAGCAGGCAGCCAGCAAGGAGGCCTTGAGAGGCACACCACTTCCAGGGAAGTGCACATCTTTGGGGACCATTATTCTGCCTGTCAAAGTGCTCCCTATCTCCCCAGCTCTGTGGGCAGCAGGAATTCCCTCTCCTTTCATCTTCTTTCTGCACCCATCTCCCTAAGCCAGACATTCAGCTAAGAAAGAGAGCACCAGGGATCCTGATACCACCTCATCAGAGCAGTTCCCTTTGCAAAATGCTCAGAAGTCCCTGTCCCTGAGCATTTTCTTTTCTCTACCAGAGTCCTTGGTTTACACTGAGTGGTGAGGAGTTTGGATACCAGAAGCAGATGGACTGGGAGCAAAGTCATGCAGTGCTTGTGGGATCTGGGCAAGCTGTTCCAGCTTGCTGTGCATGTGTCTCATCTGTCTAATGGGAGTGACAGCAGTACAGACCTCAAAGTGATGTCCTGAGGAGTGAATGAGCTGATTTTATGCACAGCGCTGACATCACTACCTGATCACCGCCTCTTCTCATTGCTTCTTCTCATTTCTGGCAGCTTACCAACAGTTCTCCCTGGACACTAGAGGGACCAGCTCCAGCTGGGTGGGGCTGGATCTGGGGCTGTTGCATTTGGAAGAGCAGGCTCTCAACATCTGGGAATGAGACCCATGCAAACTCATGACAGACACCCAGACGGCACTCAGGCCCTTGCCCTTTTGTAGCTTTATGATGAAGTCTTTCTTCCCTTTGCTTTGGTCTGAGGCTGGGACAGGGAGTGGTGGACCACTCTGGGACATGAGTTTGTCTGGGTAACTCTAAAAAGTCACTCTACTAGGGCCACACGGCCTACTTCCTTGGAGTTTCTCTTTGCAGGCTAAGTGTGATGAGAACAGGATTTATAGCAAAGGACTTCAGCTAAAAACCAGATCTCGGGAATTACAGCCACTAGAATCTAAGACCCCAGCTAAGGTTCAGCTTCCTCATGAATAGTGCAGCAGTGCCATCTCCTCCAGAGCTGTAAAGGGACATTGCTAAGTGTCATTTTTAACAAGTGACTATTTCAGGGTCTCCTGATTCCTGCCTCTGCTGATGAGGAGCAGCCTCCAGTTACCCAGACCCACCCTCAGTGACTGCTAACTGGGTGCCCAGCCCCATGCTGAGCACTGTATTCAATGGTGCGGCTCGGCTGTGGGCAGAACTGTGCCCTCCGCCACCTTCCGCAAAGATGTCTGTGTCCTGTGAGTATATTCGATAACATGGCAAAGGAGAACTAGGGTTACAGATGAAATTTAGGTTCCTAATAAGAGAGATTATCCTGGAATATATCAGGTCCTCAAATCATATGGTGTCAGTGAACATTGTTTCACTCTAACACTGATGAGAAAACACAATCCTGGTGATACAGCATTTGAGGGCCTCTTTTAGTTATGGGTCATTTTGCCGAAAGTCGAAGTCTCCAAGAATTTACTGATGACACTGAGGATGTACTCTATCTGGATGAACTCAATGTCCTCACAAGGTTGTTTCTCTAGAAGCTGGAAAAAGGAAATGTCAGAAAGGGATGTGTCCCTACTGACACCTTCAGTTTAGCCACATGAAACCCACATTGGACTCTGACCTCTAGAGACAGTAAATTTGTGTTATTTTCAGGGCACTACATTAGTGGTGACTTGTTACAGTAACAGTAACTAGGACAGTCCTTGTAGGTGGACACCTGGGCTTCAATGACATCCCATCTTCTACAAGATAAAAGTTCAGAGTCCTAAGTAAGGGGCACAAAACTCCACTCCATCTTCCTTCTCCGTAGTCACTGACACAATGATTCACAAATCATTAAGGGCAAGAAGAGAATACCTAGGCATCACCTATATGAATTGTGCCCTTTGTACCTTACAGCACGGCTCGTTCTGCTCCACCTTCCTGCCTCAACCCACTACCTCTGATGTGCCCTGGACGTAAGTGTTTGACACGTGTTTTAAGAACAGGCTACCCTGGGTCTGAATGGTTTAGTCTGAACAGCATCCATCAACCATATACAGATGATGCTAAAAAGTAAAACAAACATAAAATTAATCATTTGAATCTTGACAATTAAAGGTCCCCTGGGATCTTTCTGCCTCTGGGCATGTGATGAACGTCAGTGACCCCACTTCCAACACCAGGAGGTGAGAAGCCAAAAAAAATTCCCCGACTACTCAGCCATAACCAGGGAGCTGTTCTCTTTAGTAGCTACTGCTTATTCACTGACACCATTTGTCTCGTCTTAAAAATGGTGGTTTTGTTTCTTTGGGAGTAAAATGGGGCTCCTACCTACTTCAAAAGAATAGTTGAGAAAATGAAGAGAGGTAATGTACATAAAGGGCTCATTACCTCACCTGATTTAAAAGAGTGGCTCAATAAAGGGTAGCTATTATTATCAAACTATAGAGTTTTCCCAATAAAGTACAGCTGCTTGAAACTTTCAACTGTTAAGACTGAACACAGAGCAAACCCTGTGAAGCAGTGGTTTGGTCAGCTGCCTGCAGCTGATCACATCGACACAAATCCCAAGGATCCGGATTCACATCCCCTTTATTCCTGCCTGCACCTTACTTTTAAAAAAAAGAAAAGAAAAAAGACCGTGTGCAGACTAGAGTTATCTAATATACGTTCATTTGCAGTGGTTTTTATGTTGCTATCGATTTACCATATTGCTCAGTGATCTCTAAGCACATTCAAAGTTTTGGATGCTTAAGTCAGCAGATCACAGTAATAAAATTCTGTGCACAAGTACAGAGCCGGTCCACTAAAAAAGTAAGCAGCCACTGAAACAATTACAATTAAAAGCATTGATTCTTCAACTAACAGTTATGTAATTATATTACTAAAGAGTCAGCTGACTGGCTGTACTTTAGTGCTTTTGTTTATCAGTTTTCTATTGAAAGCAAATGACAGTGTGCTCTGGTGGCTTCGTGGCTAATTCTGCAACTCCAGATGGCATGGTCCACACAAAGTCCAAGGACCCAGGTTCACAGCTTGGGACTGCGGTGAACATGAACAACTAAATGGACAGATGAATGCCTCCTCTCTCTGCCTGTGTATCTGCCTTCGCTGCTGCCTCTAACTAAATAAATGCATAAAATAATTCTTAAAGCAAGTGGCCACAGCACCACTACATATTTTACATATGTTCCCTATAATAACTCTAAGGGGTTGATACTATAAATCTCCCTTTAAAATTTTTATTTCCAATACTCTTATTTATTTTTTGACCACAAAAGCAATTCCATGGTTTCTGAAGGATGCTTGTAAGTTTTAGGAAAGTATAGACATTTTCAACTGCCCACTTACTAAAGAATCATGACTAATATTTTCACTTTGTGCTTTGACTAACAGTTTTCTAAGAAATATCCCATTCAGCATGCCCTGGTGGAGGAGCAGATAGGTCAAATGCTCTCTAAAGGAGTACAAAGTCACATACCCCTTGGTTTGCATCTAGGGTTGGGGGAGAGGCGACCAGTGTGTACAACTAAATAAAAATAAATAAAATGCTTCTTTCTCCTCTCTCTCCTCCTGCCTGCCTACTACTAGTAATACTGCCCACTGCCTGCATTCCTGCTTGCACCTGTCCTTAAAAAATTAAAAAAACCATTAATTTTTAAAAATTGTTCATCATAAAAAATTCAAACTGGAGTACCCTGTTGGCCTAGTGAATAAGGCCACTGGACATAGTCCATACACATACCAAGGACCATATTTGAGACCCAGGGCCTAGGGGAAGCAACCAAGATGAGCAACTGAATAAAATAAATGTTTCTTCCTCCCTGCCTGCCTACTCGCCTTCATTCCTGCTGCACCTTTCCTTAAAAAAAAAAAAAAAAAAATTCAAACTATCACAAAAAATAGGTTAGTATAATGCATTGCTTTTCAAAGGATCGATGGTGACGAACCAGTTTACTGTCAGGCCCAAAGTTTTGTAAAATTCAAACAAAAAGGTAATCACTAGAAAGTTGGACATCCCCTTTAGGTGTGGCAATGTCAAACTGCAAAATTTCTAAAAACTTCTCTCAACCTCAGGACTCATGGTAGACATGTCACAAACAATTCTCAGACCATCAGTAAACAGGAACAGCTCTAGTGTAAAGTCCTACCACGTGCCCATCAACCAGCACTGGGCAATTCCCAACATTTTGCCAATCCCTCAATCTCATCTGAAGGAGGTCCAAGGGTGGTGTTGGGAGTGGGGTGGGGGTTGCAAACATAGCACCAAACTCTCCTGAGGGAGGGCTAGAGTCAGGATCCACACCCACCTGTCTGACTCCCTGGAGAAACAGTAAAGCATTCAATCAGGAGCACACCTCCCCGCTGGCAAGGCTCCCTTATTTAGGAACTATGGCATTTGAGGGCCTTTACAAGGAAACTGACAGAAGAAAGAAACACCTTGAGACTCCAGATAGAAGGAAATTCCTAAATTCTTGAGCCTATTTAAGTACTACGCAGATTAAGATGTGTCTCACCACGGGAAAGAGCCCAGCAAAACACAAGCACATATCCATCCACACACAAAATGTTCTACCAGCATGTTTGCCATGAAGATTTTTTTCCCCTTTTAGTTGTTACTCGGGGACTTCTAAGTATAGTCAGTTATTGCCAGAGGTAAGAAGGAAGTTGAGCATAAAGGGCTGCCTGGGTGGGAACAGAGTTGGTTCAGCAGATTTCCACCGCCCAACACAACTGGGGGGCCGGACATTTCTGGGTTCTGCCCTGAGCGCTGCCCGCATGTAGTTGATCCTGGGGAAGTGGCCATCTGGATTTGACAGCCATTCTCAAAACACCCCCCCCACCACAGTAACCCGAGTCACACCTCCCGGAGAGAGCCCCGCCAGGCGGCTGACCTCAAAGGCACAAGGCTGCAAGGAGCTCGGGCCCCTGAGAGGGAACCAGTAAGGACTGAGTTCAGTCAGGCCACGAAGAAGGCCCTTTCCCGAACCCGGGACTGTTTTTCCTTTGTTCATTTTGAGGCACTGGAGACGGCTCAGCTCGGGGTGCGGCGGCGCGGGGCTGCGGGAGGCGGCGCGTCCAGAGGGTGCAGCGGCTGCGTCTCTTTCCCGGGAAGGTGGCCCCGGGGCCGAGGAGGGGCTCCTCCAGGTCGGCCAGCTTCGTGTCCAGAAACCATCTGGACTTCGCCGCCATCCACCCCACACTCGCGTGGGGCTCACTGCTGGCCCTGCACCCGCAGCGGAGTCTCCGTGGGCTCTCGACCAATAGGGACGCCCCTGCGCACTCCCACGGTATCAGGGGACCCCTGCGCTCCCGCCCCCGACTGGGGCACTCGCGCGAATCCCCACCCGATCCCGCGGCCACGCTGCGCTCGGTTCGGGGCCGGGTCCCAGGTTACCTGCCGGGGGCGCCGCGGCGCCGCAGCAGCCGAGCAGCAGTAACAGCAGGAGCGGCGGCGGCCGCATGGCCCGGAGCTCCAGGGCCCGCGGCTAGAAGCGGCTCGGGACGCGGCCTAGCCCCGTGCGGGGTCGGCCGAAGCCCTCAGGCCACCGCCTCCGCGGCCATGGCAGGCGCACGGCGCGGGCCCGCCTCTTCCCGGGTGGCGGCGGCGGCGGCGGCGGCGGCGGCGCGTCCAGCACTGGGCGGTCGGCTTGACCGCGGCACCGCCCGGCCCGCTCCGCCCCGTCCGCCCCGCCCTGCGCACCCCGCCCCCTGCGGGGGACTTTCCTCTGGCTGCCTGCGGTCGCCTCTCCTCGGCGCTTCGACCCAGGTGGCGGGCGACAGCGCCCTGCCCGGGACCCCGGGCCCTACAAGGCCCACCTCCTGAGCGCCGAGCCCGCTGGTCCGGGCACAGAGCAGAGGGGAGACAGAGCCCTGCCGCGAGGGCTCTGGCGACCCTCGGGACGGACTCCGCGGAACCAAGGCTGGGCGAGGGCCTGGCGCCCCTCCGCCCCTCCTCTCCCTTTGTCCCGCGGTCCGGGATGCCTGGCGTCTCACCGAGGGGGAATTCCTCCCATGGATTTGCACTTTTGCCATCTCCATAGTCTCTACCACAAAGGGCCTGGGTTAAGGAAGAAGTGGGGCTTCGGAGGATGGCACCTAGGTGCCAGGGACTCAGAAAAACGTCCCACGTTTTATGACAGCGAGCGGGCTGATCCAGCTGAGAAGTCTGGAATCTTGTTTGATTCTACAGGAATCTTGAGGGAGGTGGAGCGGAGACCAGCTCTCAGCCTGAGCCTGAGCTTGTGCCCATCGACATCAGCTGTAGGATTTGAGGGAGTTCTCCCAGAAAGGGCAGCAAACAAAGCTCAACCGAGAAGGACAGGAGCAAAGAAGGGAGCGAGCCGGGGAGACAAGGAACTAAAGGGGACGGCATTGTGGAGGCTGCTGGGCCACTTGGCCACAGAGTATTTGGCAACAGGGTGCTTTACTTGGGGACTTCTGCATTTTTCTTCCTTTTTGTAGAACTCTTGAATTTAACCACTTTTGTAAAAATACCGGATGAAGTATCTAGATTATTTGAATTGTGTTTTGAGTGAGTTTAAGACATCGAGATATCTTTTTATGAAACTTAAAAAAAAGCATCAAAAAAGTGAAAAACAAAACAAAACAAAAAAGGCAGATACAAGTTAGAATCCTTGCATCAACTGAAAATGACTGGAGGTGCGACTTGGTGGAGAAGCGGTTTGATCCCAACCCGTGTTTCGTTGATGCAGTCCACATATAGCCCAGGGACCCTGGTTCGTGTCCTGCCCTTGTCCTGGGGCAGAAGAAGAAGGGCGGGTGCGCGGGGCGCATGTGTGTGGTCTTGTTCTAGGGAAGGAGGAAAGGGGGAGGAGGAGCAATCAAGATGAACAACTAAATAAAATACTCTTTTCTCATCCTGCCTGCCTGTTTGCCTTCATTACTGCCTGTATCTTTCCTTTTAAAAAAAGAAAGAAAATGATTAAAGAAAATTGGACAAAATACTAACAACAAATTGGTAGTAGGATTGTGAATAATACAGTTTTTAAAAATACTTACTAATATTTTTCCCTTTTTTACCCTCAAGGGGCATATTTTACTTATAATCCAGGCGAGGTAAGGGTCATAAAGAAAAGAATCCATGTGTGTCCGTGTCCGTCCAGGCAGGGAAGGCTGGTGCTCTCCCTTGACTTAGGTTTTCAAGGTCAGAGACAATGAAGCCAGTTTATGTCGTCCAGGCTGGTGGTAAAACCCCAGAGGTACTTGTTTCTGGAAAGTGGGAAAGTCTCCCCCTGATTCTTCTTTGCTAAAACTTAGCTTAGATTTTTCTTTGAGAAGTCTTTGGCAGAATGCTACAAGGCACATGTCCAGTTTGCTACCTTGATGGACGTCCTGCTGTTGCATCAAGTGCACAAGTAACTATTCTTCAACTCCAAAGAGGTTCACATGGAAAGGCCAATTCCCTGTGCTTGGCATTTCCCTCACCCTGCTCCTTCCAGCTGGAGGACTGGAGCTCATCAAAAGATGACTCTGAATTCCATGGAGAGGCTCCAACTGAAAAGAACAGAAGGCCAATCTTGCTGGTAATTCTTGAGAAAGAAGTCCAGCACCCACTACCCTTTGTGTGGGTCCATTCGCACCCCTCTACCATCTCACACCACCCCAAAGATTGCATAAAACCTATAAGTGGGTCCCCTCATCCAGATGTTCCCAGTGGAAGCAGATTTACTGTGAAAGTACTGAAAGCATAAACCTCATGAGCAATCCTTAATTGCACAACCATGGGTCATGGACACCCGTCACCCTCCTTCCCTGTTCACTTGGTCATATGGTTTTGTGAAATATGCAAAGTAAAGATTTAAACTGTGTTAAGACCTTCGTCTTTCCTCTTCTACTTCTCCTTGAATGCACTTCTCATGGAGGGTGCTATGGGATGGCTGTGGCCCTTTTCAGAAATATCGTCACATTATATATCTGTAGTGCTTTGTGAAGTTAAAAAAAACCCCAAAACTTTCCTAAACTATCAACAGTTTCAGTAAATTATTCCAGAAGAAGCATTTCAGTAAACATTTCAGTAAATCATTGTAGAGGAAAGACTGAATTAACTTTCTCTTCTTTCTACTGAGAATATTACAAAAGATTGTCATAGGTCGAGGCAAAGATTACACAGGCAGAAATGTTGACAAAAGTGCATTACGCATGTCAGGCATTTTAACAAATACAGCTAGTATTTTTCCTAAATTTTGCAATGTTAGTGGTATTTGACATCTTGTAAAAAAGTGGCAATGTGTGTGATTTATTTTCTTATTCTAAATAAATACCACTTGGTACCTAATTTTATATTCTTAATTGTATATTCCTTTACTTTTTAATATTATTTTCTTTTCTTTATACACATTAAAATAAACTCATATGTGTAGGTTCCTCATTCCTCATCTATGTCAACACACCCTGCCCTCCACTAAACCAACAAGTCTTCTTCACCATTGTCTAGTGGGCTCCACCACCATTTGCTCCCCCCACCCCACTCCACCCCTGTCCCATTCCCTGTTGGTCACCTCAGGTTTGTTGCAAGTGTCCAAGGTTTTATTTCATCTGTTCCTTTGTTTTGTCTGTTCAATTCCACCTATGAGTGAGGTCATCTGGTATCTATCTTTGTTCTTATGACTTATTTCACTTAGCATAATCCCCTCTAGATTCATGCATGTTGAGTCAAATGACAGAATTCTCATCTTTTCTAAGGGCTGTGTAGTATTCCATTGTATATATGTGTCACCTCTTCTTTATCCATTCATCTGACGTTGGACACAGGTAATTTCCAGTTCTTAGCTATTGTGTATAGGGCTTCAATAAACATGGGGTGCAAAAATCTTGGCGAATGAGTGTTTTCATATCTTTTGGGTAAATACCCAGAAATGGAGTGGCTGGATCATATGGGGCTTCCATCTTCAACTTTCTGAGGAATATCACAGTGTTTTCCACACTGTTGTACCAATTTGCACTCCCACCAACAGTGTAAAAGTGTTCCCTTTTCTGCACATCCTCACAAACATTTGTCGTTTCCAGACTTTTGGATAATAGCCAGTCTTTCAGGCGTAAGGTGATATCTCACTGTTGTTTTAATTTGCATTTCCCTGATGACCAGAGAGTAGGAACATCTTTACATGTGCCTGTTGGCCATCTGTATGTCCTCTTTGGAAAAATGTCTCTCAAATTCCTTCTCCCATTTTTTTTATTGGGTTGTCTATTTTTCTGTTATTGAGTTTTATGAGATTTTTTATATATTTTAGATATGAAGCCCTTATCAGAAATATGAAATGCAAATATTTTCTCTCAGTAGGTTGTCTTTTTATTTTGGTGATGTTTTCTCTTGCTGTGAAGAAATTTTTAGTTTGATGTAGTCCCAGTTGTTTTTGTTTTATTTCCCATTATGCTGGGGTTGAGTGCCCAAAGGCCTCCCTGAGGCTGATGTCATGGAATGTCTTTCCTATGTTATCTTCCAAGAATTTTATGGTTTCTGGTCTTATGTTCAAGTGTTTCATCCATTTTGAATTACTTTTTGTAAATGGTGTTAGAGACTGATCTAGCTTCATTCTTTTTGCATGTGGCTGTCCAGTTATCCCAACACCATTTATTGACAGAACTTTCTCCATCATATGTGTTTTGCTCCTTTGTTGTAGATTAACTTACTATATGTGAGCGGGTCAGTTTCTGGTGATTCGGTTCTATTCCACTCATCTGTTCCTCTGCTGTTATTCCAGCACCACACTGTTTTGATCACTATCACTTTGTAGTATAGCTCAGTGTCTGGGAGTGTATCCCTTCAGATTCTTTCTTTTTTCTCATAATGCCTTACAAAGCCTGAGTCAATATGTTCCTTTCCATTAATTTGCTACTTTCCAATTCCCTGATCTTGCCCAGATTCCTTATGTGAATAATCTAGAAGTGCTCCAATCTCCTCTTTCAGGAGGGTGGAGGAGGGGTGGCAGAGAGAAGCCAGCAATGGTTGATGCCCATCAATGTTTCTCTGTATCATGTCACTCAGTCTTCACAGTCAGGGGGCTATAATTCCCATTACAAATGGGAATAAGGAGACTCAGATCTCTAAGTAATTTTCCCTGTGGTGACCTGTACTGCATCAATGTAACTAAATTGTAATTACATTGCTATCTGGCATAGCTCTGGGTTAGCATGGACCAAGAACCTTCCAGAGGGTGCAGCATGTTCCTTTTCTTTTGGTGGGGCAGAGGCAGGACATGCACTTGGTTCAGACCACACTTGGTGGGCCACCTGCTGTCAGCCTGGCTGCAACCAGACCAGAGGACCCTCCAGCTACTCTGCTGAAGCTTCTGTCTCCTGGGCCAGGTATATATTTAGCTCCACAAAGAGGGGCACCAGCCTTTCCTGTAGGACACCCGTGCTGTTGTTCCTTTTGGAGACTCAGCACTGAGAACTCAAGCTTAGCCTCATTTCCAACTTATCCCATGGTCTCTAATACTGGGGCTAATGGTGTACTCTAGAAGCCAAGAAGGTCTACCTAACTTCCCTTTCAAGCTTGTTTTGCAGACTAAGTTTGCCCAAAACTGCACTGAAAGGGAACTAGTAAGTCATTCACCAGCGGTCTTCAGAACACAGGTGTTGTTGGCAGGACCTTGTTCTCCTGATGACCCTGAAGATCACAGCAGCACAAGCTAGTAAAAACCGGCAGGCGCAATGGATTGCTGCAGCTGACACCTTTAACAAGCTGTTTCAACCACAGCCAGCCAGTCACCAGATGCCGTCCCCTCTACCTCCTCACTCCAGACCCTTTAGAAACTCACCCTTGGCACACCTTGGTGTAGGAGTGGTTTGATCAGCTGCCTTTGACCAGAGTTCACAAATATCCCAGGGATCCAGGTTGATGTCCTGAGCTGGGGATGGAGGGATGCAGCCAAGATGAACAACTATATGGCAACTTCCTGAACACCTGCCCACTCACCTTCATTGTTGCCTGCACCTTTCTATTAAAACAGTAACAACAACAAAAACACCTGACCTGATTGATCACATGGCATCACATAGCCAGCAAATGGTGTTGTGTGCTCCTAGTCAGTCCTGGCTCCAAAGCTCCTTGCATTTCTCATCCTGTCATTTTAGTTTCCCCATAATCTGGCCTTTCCCAGCTTCCCCACAAGACCCTGGTCTCTATTTGTGAGTCTTTGAAAATGCGCCTCGTGGAGCTTGCTCTCCCTGCTGCTCTTCCCGAGCAGTCTCCAACTTGGTGTCTTCTCTTCCCAGAAATGCCATCAGCAAGGTTGAAGGGACTGGAACCTGAGGAAAGGACTATTCCCCTCAGGTTTCCTATGCAGGGCTCTGTCTTCTCACTCTGACCATCAGGGGCCATGACACCCTCCTCCCCTCCCTGGGCAATGCTGCTTTTCTGCTGCCCCCACAGGGCCACTGTCTCATTCCAAAGGTGCAGACTTTCTCTTATTCTACTGTCACCTCTGAGGGACCTTTGCAAAATTACAAAATCTGACACTCTACAGTTCATTCCTAAAGTGGGATGAAAAATGTCTTGGAGTGTGGCAGGGAGAAGAGAGAATCTGCAGGAGAGGAGGAAATTTTACAGGTTATTTTGGCTCTTTTAATAAAAGAAGATATGCCTACATTTCAGGTGGATGCCAAAGCTTTAATGTCCCCAATGCAGTTGAGTCCCCTAGAAAAGCACCCCCCCTCCACTTCTTTTCCTAATACTAGGAACAGGGCCCAACTTTTGGAAGATGCTGTGGGACCTGGAAGTAGTGGGCTTGAGATTTCTTCATGGTTTCCCAGTGCAGGATGTGTTGTGAAGCCTTTTGGGGCTGTAATTCAGAAACTTAAAATGACCCCCATTTCCTGGAAAATTTCAGATCATGTTATCCTTTCATGTCTCAGTTTGGGTCCTTAGACTTCCAGGAAAAACTGGTCTGGCTGCACATGAGCGGTCGTTCACTAGAGATAGGCTCTGGCAAGTAGGAGCCACTATGAGTCAGCTAAATACAGGAGGCAGACATCTGCTCTGGCATCTGATGAATCACTCCAAGTGCCTTCAGCAAACTGGATTTACACCCAAACCCTCTGATAGGAAAAGGTGCCCCTACCCCATGACGTCTGCGTCACTCTCTGCATCCTCTAACAAACCTCTGAGCTGGGGGCAGTGGCTCTCTGCCTTGTGTTTTGACCTACTAGCTCCTTTTGAATGCGCTTGCTGTATTTGGGAACTTTTCATCCTTATGCCTGCTCCCCCTTCTAAAAGTTCCCACCTTCCTGGCAGCCATGTATCTTAGCCTGCACCTACCCTCCTTCCACTAAACATGTTCTCTGAATCGAAAGTCATGAAAAAGTTCAAGAACCATACGAGTTCCCCTCAGATTCCAATTCTTTAGCCCCATATACTCAGAAGAATTTTATGTTACATATCCTAGAAGTTAAACACATTTATTCTAGTGCTTCGCCAACATATATTATATATATATATATATATATATATATATAACACCTTTCAGATGTTTTCTTTATGTTATTTATCTTGATTACCTTTCTTTCAAAAATACATTTAACTCTCCTTTTTCCAAGCTTATTTTCTAATTTGGTTACTGCTGCTTTTCTTGTTTGGATGGTGGGTACTGGGACTTGTTTTTTTTTTAAGGAAATGTGCAGGCAGGAATGAAGGTGAGAATAGAGCTAGGCAGGAAGAGGGAGGAGAGAGAAGCAAAGAAGCATTTTATTTATTTACTTATTTTATTTTAATTTTGTTGTTTCCACGGGTTGTTTCCACCTGGACCTGGGACTCAAACCCAGGGGTATGTGGCTTGTGTCCTTCGGAGTTGATGGACTCAATTGCTGCTCCACCAGTGTGTGCCTATTTAATTTTTATATTAGTTGTTCATCTTGGTTGTTCCAGGGCACAAACCTGGGTCCTTGGAGTGTATATGAACTGCACCCAATGGCTACTCCACCAAGGCGCACTGGATGCTGGGACTTCTCATCAAATACTTACTATAGATTTATTTACCTGGGAAACAAGGGCCTTCCTTCTGTGTGTGTGTGCAGGCAAGAGTCTGCATATGTTTGGGAGAGGTGTTGTGGACTGAATGTATCCTCCTAATACTCATATGCTAAAGCACCAGCTCCCACAGTGATTTGGTCATGATGCTGGAGGAAGTAATTAGGGTTAGATGAGGTCATAGGGCTGACGTCCTCCTGACAGAATAGTTTCCTGTCTGTAGCTGAGAAGAGAGCTCGCTGAGAACCAACCACACTGGCAGCCTGAACTTGACTTCAGTCCCAGACCTGTGAGAAAATAAATCCTGCTGTTTATACCACCCCATCTATATTTTGTGTTACAGCAGACTGGACTGACTGCGGGGGCTTGATCTTTGCTTCTGCCAGTGTGTGAAGTAGAGCTCACAACACGGAGGTGTTAGGAGCTGAATGTCACCTCGCTTCTCTCTGTTGGAGGATCCTCTCATTTCATGGTGATGAGTTAGGGAAGAACATAGTCACATATAAAAAGTCTGCACTTACGTTGCCTCTGTGTAATCAGCTTCATGACTAAGTTCTTGGCAATGCACTTCCTGTTCTACCACCACTCTCATGTTACCAGCCAGCATTTCTGGTGGCAGAACGGCATTGCCACACTGAGGGAACCATTCTAGCCTCAAATAAAGGAACACTGTTTCAACACATCCATGAAGCCTTACTTGAGGTCAGTGAGTGATTTCTCTGGGACTCAGTGCACAGTTGGGACCACTCTAAGGTCCTCATCATTCTTTTCATCACAGACTCGCAGCAATGTGGGGACCCAGGGTGGGACCCTTAGTTTAGAGACAGGTGACCTCCTCTTAGATCCCTTGGAGGCCTGCCTGGGCCCCTGTTCCTGGGGGCTGCCCGAGTTTCCTGCTGCTGCTGCTGCTGTAATGAAGTACACACACTTAAGGAGCTTACAACCAAGATGCGGTATCTTCCAGTTTGGAGACTAGTTCAAAATGGGTTGATGGATTGTGTTCCTTCTGGAGGCGCTAGGGGAGAGTGTTTCCTTGCCTTTTCCAGCTGCTAGAGGTGATCCTCACTCCTGATCCCATGGTCTGCAGGGATGTTTTCAACTCTTTCTCCCCCTCTCTCTTCTTGTCCCTGATCTGTTTCTGTCATCTCCCTTTCTTTCCTTTTTAAATTGACATCTAATTGACAGGTAGCATTACATCAGGTGTACAACATAATGATTCCATATCTGTACACATCGCAAACTATATCTTCAATAAGTCTAGTTAACATCCATCACTATGCACAGTTACACAATTTTCCTTGTGCTGAGAAATTTTAAGATGTACTTTCTTAGCAACATCTAGATATGCAATACAATGTTAACTAGAATCACCACATATCATAGTGCCAGGATTTATTTACTTGATGAGGAATTTGTGTATTTTGACAACTTTTACTTATTTTACCCATCCCCCAAACACCACCTCTGATAACCACCAATCTGCTTTCTGTTTCCTAGTTCTATAAGTTGAATTTTGCTTTTTTTTTTTTTTTTTTTAAGATTCCACACACCATGTGAGATTATATGGTATTTGTCTTTCTTTGTCTGATTTATCTCACTTAGCATAATGCTCTCAAAATCCATCCACGCTGTTGCAGGATTTCATTCTTTTTTATGACCCGAGAATATTTCATGGTGTATATGTGCCATGTTCTCTTTCTCTGTTCATTCATGGATGGGCAATTCTTTTCTGACTCTCGTTCACTTCTAAGGACCTTGTGCTCATATAAGGCCTATCTAGATAAACTGAATCATCTTCTCATCTCCAGATTCTTAATTTACCCACACCTGCAAAGCCCCTTTGTCACGTAAGGTGACATAGTCACAGGTTTGGGGGATTAGGATGTGAACCTCATTGGGGGGGCCATTATTGAGCCCACCCCAGGGGCACAGAGTGACCCCAGTTGGGGGTAGCAGTTCTCAGCACTTTGTCCTTGGGCTCTTGCATCACCACTGTTTTACACTGTCCCCTCCTCGGGTGCACACACGTCTGGGCTGGCAGGCCTGAACAGATCACGACACCAATGCTAGGGCCCCGCAGGATGATGCTTCCTGGGGCTGGCCATCATCCTTTTTATTAAATTTAGTGCATGGTTAACTTGACTGGTGTAAAAACCTACCTTAAATAGGAAGGTGTAGAAGAATCAGCATTATTTTCTGGAGCTTGAGGTTAGGGCAGCAGGGTTTGGGAAGGATTGGCTGCATTTCTGTAGTAATCTGTGTAAATTCAGTGGTGAAAGAGGCAATGACTTTCTGGTTGCACAACGGCACTAGTTGGACTATGACCTAGACAGTGCCAGCCAGTCCCTGTGTCTACGGGCAGTTGTGCGAGGAAAACAGTTCTTCCCACCTGTGTTTTTCTCTTGTGTCTCCTTTATACTCACACAACTATTACAGCCACAGCTCTTTGACACCTCTGGTCAGCAAATGTATGGGGTTTACCAAACCAAGCAATTCTCCATGACACCAGCTGGGCATCCTGCAATTTAACTCCGCTCTGACTCCCTCTGCTAGGAGATCGGGTCAGGTCCCACAGGTTAAAGGCTCAGTCCCATGGCACTGTCTCTACTTCAGATGCCAGTCATTAGTAATAAGTCCCCAGGTTGCTCAAAACTTCTGTCCGATTTGGCTACAAATTGGAGACTGAGCCTCTAACCCCCTGCCCCCTCCTCAAGGTTAATCTATTTGCTAGAGTTACGTCAAGAACTCAGAGAAGCATGTTTACCAGTTTCTTAAAGCCTATGAAAATGGATACATATGAATAGGCAGAAGAAGAGACACACAGGCCAAGGTCTGGGTCCAGCAAGGTGTTTCTGTCCCCACAGAGCTGGGGGGCGGTCACTTTCTTATGTGGATGTATTCTTGACCTGGGAGCTCTCCCTGCCCTGTACTGTTGGAATGTGAAAATCATATAGGCATGGTTAATCATTAATTCCATTTTAGTCCTCCCTTCTCAAGAAAACGGGAGACAAGACAGAACATTTTAAGCCTCTAATCATGTCTGGTCCTTCCAGCAACAATTCAGGAGACCCTCCAGATTGCCTAATTAGAACAAAAGACACTCCTGTCCCCCAGGAAATCGCAGGCGTGCAGGAGCACTATGCAGGAACAGGGGCAGAGAACAATACATATTTTTCATTATCTCGCGTTAGGCGAGAGAAAGGGGTTTTCCTCGTTTTGTTTCTTTGTCTCTGCAAACAAATCTTTCTGGGCACATGCTCCCTAGAAAGGGCTTACATCAGAGTTGGAACTTCCAGGAAAATCTGGTGCGATCTCAGAAATACTGCTCGCCTGAATGAACACACTGTCTTGGCCTGAGCAGAACCTAGGAGCCATCTGCTGAAGTCCGTTACTCAATAACAAAACAGTTGAGTGGCGACCTCCTTCTCTAAAATTCTAAGGCAACTGAGAAGAATAAAAATAACATAGGACTGCTTGTACTATAGGCATGTACTCTTTTTTAAGGTGAAGATTCATAAATAAAAGCAATGCACGATACAAAATATTAGATCAAAAATTATACTCCTAGGGCAAACATATGAGTCCAGGATATTAAGACAGAGAGCTGCGGTAGGGAGGCGTTGTCCACGCTAGTAAAAAAAAAAGTCCCCTGCTTTACTAAAATCAGCTTCCTAGCCACCGAAATCAAAACCAGGCTTACTGTCCAAGGGCCGAGTATCTGCAGGAAGAAAAGCCAGTTTATAAGACTTGCATCTGCGCCCAGTCTGCCTTCTGTTGCCCACTGCTATTGACTTTGTTGTATGTGGAATTTACAGTGGAGTTTTAATTGATTTGGAACTTCTGAGTTTTACAAACATAATCAAGCTGTTATTACTGTTTTTCCCTCTTGTTATAATAATATATTTGCTCAATGGGTGACTATACAAAATACAGAAAAATAATAGAGAATAAACTCCCCTCTTAATCTTACATCCGAGAAATAGCCAGCTTTCTCCTTGAAACTGGTAAATTCTTGAAGAGCAGTGGGATGGCAAGGAGACAAGATGAGCTCACCCTTTCTGAGAAGACTGCACCACACTCAGGGCTTGACTGAAAGAAAACTTTTGTTTTCTGACTGTAAAGATCAGGCTGCCTGTAGCTTCAGGGCCTTCTACAGAGTCTTGATTTTATAAAACCCCAAATCTGAGTACAGCTAAGGGAAAATGGTGCTATTGAACTCGGCCTCACTCTTCAGAAAGCCTGAATCTTCAGTGAGTTAACTCCTTCCAAGTGTGATGATGCAGAGTTTGGGGCACTGTGAACAAGCCATCACATGGGAATGTCGTCTGTTTCCTGGTTGGCACATGCCTGCCAATGTCCTTTCTCTTGCAGAGTCTTAAACCATAGTCGACATGAATTCCCCGTTTTTTTCTTTGAAACTTCAAATACCACAGTTATATGACTGTGTGTACAAACAAAGCAAACACAAATTCATTTAATTATATTTGTCGGTGAAGGAAGAATAGAAAGAGTCCAGGGACAGTGACGTGTATTCAGAAAGCACAAGGGTGTTTTCTGTGTTGTGTCCTCCCTCCTCCCCCGGCTCTTCCTTCTTGTTCACTGAACACTTTTGGTGAGCATCGACTCCACACTAGGCCCTCTTCTGAATACAGTAAACAAAAACTCTGAGCTTGTGGAGATTACATTTTAGTGGAGGCGACAGAGGACACTCAAGTCACTCAGCTCGTTGTGTCTTAGAAGAAGGTGGACATTCTATGGAGAGGAGGAAGGTTGGATTGGGTCCCGTTCCAGGAGATTCTCCTGGCGTCTGAAGTTGCAGATTCTGTAGGAACCTCTCTCTCTTCTGGTCCAGTGCTAGTGATACGTTTTGTGGTATCTGGCCTGTCTGTGCATGAGTGGGGATCTTCACACAGCTGCTAGGAGTTCCCACATGTAGGGGAACACCAGCTGGGGAGCTGAGAGGAGTTCACAGAGTGGTAATGTCTCTGTACTTGTCAGGGAGTTTTGCCCCCAGCTTACAGCCTGGCATTGGGAAAGTCACCCCCACCCCCTACCCCTGCCCGACTCTCCCAGGACAGAAAGGTGGGAGGCATTGTTTTCTCTGGGCACTGTCCCAGTCAAATGCCCATGGACCAGGTAAGAGGCAGTCACCTCCTTACTCATACCAGGTGGCATAGGGCATCTCTGCAAAGAAACACCAGAACCTCCCTGGAATTTAATCAAAACTAGGGATATGCTTCCTTCCCAAATAGAACTGCTCATCCAGCCATAGGAAATGAACCCCAAAGAACTCTGATTCAAACCAAAGCAGCTAACACTGAAGTTTTGACTTAACTGAGTATCGAAAAACACAAATCCATGGATGTTTCTGTTCGTCAGCAGTATTTATTGAGCACTTACTGTATACCAAGCGTTGTTCTAAATAACCTGAGATACAGCTTAGACTAAAAAAGCACTATAATTAAATTTTAAACTCCAGCATGCCTCCGTACTTTAATTTACATACAAGGAAAAAGTACCCTTCAAACAGGAAGCCAGAGCGAAGACAAGTGGGTAAAACTGATTACTGAAACTTTCTGCACTTCTTGACCTAGGTAAATCTTCTGGTCTGCAGGGAGGGAGCTCCCCTGTTAAAAAGGGAGGCACCCAGGTGTGCTAATTTTACAACACAGGGAACAAGAGCCATCTGATCATGTTTACCATGGAAAGAAAATCAAAATCAAATCAGGCTCCCATTACCAACTTTCCAGGGCTCTCAGGCCTCCAGAAAAAGCCCAGAAAATGAGGGAGTGCTCTTGAACCTGCTGGAGCACAGCTGAGATGCTTTACTACTCCATTCAAATGCTGCATCTGCCTTAGCTTCGCCCACTGCTCCTGTTCCTAGTGGGTCTCAGTACTCACAGTGCGTGGTTCCCTCACATTTGCCACTCAGGGACCTGCCTCCACACACTGCAGTCTCCCTCTGGGAGGACACAGGGCCTTTTTATTTCTCTGCCGGCTATTCTAACACAAGCACGTTCCTGCCCACAAACTCTAGCAGCACCAAACTTTATACAAATGGGCTCGCCAGTTTTACCCTGCCTTTGGCCTAAACAGTCCAACTTTGTCTTTCACCTTATGACTGACCTTTTCACCCAATTTATCCACCCCCAAAGGACTGAAAAAACAAGCATCCTAGAAGAGAATGATTAGGTCAGGGGAAAATATAGTAGATATGTTACAGGCCCACAATCCCAGGTGGCAACTCCAAAATACAAAGGGCTTGGAAAACCACAAACTTTTTGGTAACATGACCTGGATTAGCATGAAGCTCTGTATGTAGTCTGCAGTCATTCCGTTAGATGTGAAATAGTGACTGTTTCCTGCCGAACTACAAAACCACTGATCACAGGCTGCTGGCTTGTACTCTGCTGACATGCACACTGGTCACCTCTCTAAAACCCTGAATTACAGAACAATTCCGGCTCAGGTTTCCAGGTAAGGGGCTGTGGACCTGCACTAATAACCACTCCCATCACTGAACACCAGTTCATGGGAAGTTTCTCAGCCCATGTGTAGAGGAGAAATTGATATCTTACATGGGAGGAAACTGAGATTCAGAAGCCTTGAGTTACCTGGTGGAGTAGTGGTTGGCCACATACATCCCAAGGTCCTAGGTTTGTGTCCGGGGGGCCAGCGGGGACAATCAAGAGGAACAACTAAATATAATAAATAAAGTGCTTCTTCCTCCTCTCTCTTTCTGCCTGGCT
>RJWH01004896.1:0-92370 GCA_004363575.1 Solenodon paradoxus | reverse complement strand
GGTGATGGTGGTGATGATGGTGGTGGTGGTGATGATGGTGATGGTGGTGATGGAGGTGATGGCGGTGATGATGGTGATGGTGGCAGAAGTGGTGATGGTGGTGGTGATGGTGGTGGTGATGGTGGTGATGATGGTGATGGTGATGGTGTTGAGGGTCATGCTCACAATAACGGCAGAGGTGGTGGTGGAGAGGGGCTTGAAGATGATGTGCAGGCAGATGTGGTCAAAGGACACCGGGGAATGTGGCCTAGGAGACAGCAGGGGCTGGTACAACAGGGTTGCTGAGGGGGCTTATTTCCACTCCTCTGGGTGCAGTAGCCACGGCATTGTCACTAAGTCCTCTCTGGGGCCAGGCCAGGAAGGAGGTCACCGTGGCAACTGGAGTGCTCACTTCCTGCTCCTTTGAGGCGAGCCCACCTTTGCTTGTCCGCACAGAAGCAGCGCCTGCTTGGTGAAGGACGCTAGCAGCCTGATCTTAGCCGAGTCTGTTGGTAGGGGTGCACGAGGTGGGGCCCAAAAATGCGGTGTGGAGGGACGGACGCCGGGCGTGCATGAGGACAGCAACATCGGCACTGGGGCCGCCCACTCCTGAGTCAGGCCTGGGAGCCAGACGCCGGACAGCCCGGGCAGCGTGGCTAGCGAGCAGGCACCCCCAACTCAAACTGCTGGCTCCGGGTTGAGGGGCGGCGCCGGGGCCTCCTTGCTCCGCCTCTGGGCACGGAGTCAGCACTACGCATACTCCTTCACCCTCCTGTCTGCCGTGATGTGAGCGGGCCCACGTGCACAGCCCGCCGCGTTGTCACAGTCCTCTCCGGGGCCAGGCTCTGTGTCCCAGGCCCTGGTGGGATGCAGACACCGAGGAGGAGCAGGTCCACGCCCTCCTGTGTGGCCTCGTGACGGACGTGGGCAGGCCCGCACACGGAGCTGGCGACAAGAGGGAGGCAGCCTGCCCCCAGGGTGTGGCCCCAGGGTCCCCAGGTGAGGGTGGGCTCTGTGACACGTACTGTACTGGGAAGGATGCTGCCGAGGCAAGGCTCGCGGCCCTTGTTAAGACACGCCTGAAGCAGGCCCTGACCCCAAAGCGCAACCCCGGTCCTCAGGGCATCTCCCCGCCCACATCCCACTCCCACTGACCCCAGGGAGCATGCTGGTAGGTCGGGGGTCTTCCTGGGCAAGGACCGTGCATGTGCGTGTGTCATCTGTCTGTGAGACAAGGGGGACACAGGGTGGGGTGGGGGTGCCGGGCACATGGAGGGGCCAGGATGAGGCCCACCTGGCCTGTGGCCCCCAGTCCCCACTCTGGCATGGAAACCCAGGGCCGAGTGTCCTCCCAGGTCCCAGCTCTGCCCTGCTAACCGCCCCAGCGCTCATAGGCGTCTTCTGACAGGAGCGCTTTGGCTAATTGATTCAGGCCCTAAAGACTAATGCAGTGTGTCTGGTCACCTCTAAATGAGACCACTCTTGTCCCCGTAGGGCCAATAACATTTTATTTTTTTTGCTCCACTTAATGAAGAAGGCACGGCTCTGCCTGTCACGCTCCCCGCAGCGCGGGCGGCCCCCGGCCGTCCCTGAACCAGCCTTGTTTGCCCCGCGATATGCCCTACACAGGTGATTAGGAGTCTAATTGAGCTGCCGTAAAGGTAATTCACCGCGTTTCCCTCCAGAGAGGTCACGGTGCCCCATCTGGCGGCCCCTCCTTGGGGGCAGTGCACTGACCTTTATCTTGCTGGTAAAGCCGTAATTGTAATTAAAATCAACACGAAGGTTCTAGAAGTGGGTCTGGGTCTGAGGAGGGCGTCCAGCAGCCTGCCACCTGCGGCCTGGCCGGGGCGCCCCCAGAAACCGGGCGCAGCCCCAAGGCCCCAGAGGCCCAAGGGGGACCATCACTCAGAGCATGTCCCTTTGGGAGCACGGGGGACAGACAGCGGGTGCGCCTCTCCCTCAAGCTCGTGGAGGTGCTGGGGCAGCAGCTCCCTCGGAGCGCCTGGGAGAGGGTCAGAGTCCTATGTCTGCACTGCCTTGTCGGTCAGGGGCACCTGCCATCGGCCTTCAGCCTTTGGGGAGCAGCCTAAGGGAAGCAGGCCTATGAGTGGACAGGGGACATGGGTGCCGCATGGCCTGCCCTGGAGGTGGGCAGTCTCACACGAGGAGTGAGCCGGGGGCCCACCCAGGCCTTGACCGGAGTGCAGGACGCAGAGAGGTCAGGGCCGTGGGAGCGCGTGGTCCCGCACCTCCGTGTGCCGGAGCGAGGGGTCCGCGACTCCTGCGGGAGGAGGCCTGGGCCTCCCCCGAGGAAGAGCCCTTCTTCAGTGAGCCCGACGGGCCTCGCCTGCGGCGCCCGGCCTTCCTGGTGCTGCAGGTTCCCACTGAGGGCGACAAGCGCGGGACGCTGCCGGGGCGGCGGCGGCCCCACCACCCGCCCGCACAGGCTCCGCACAGGCTCCGTGAGGCCGGACACCATGGTGCTCAGGTGGGGCCGCCTCAGCCTGTGTGGACGGCACGCTGCAGCAGAGGTAAAAGCGCTGACAGCCAGTCAAGACACTGCCGTCCGCCCGAAAGAGGGTGTCAGGGGCGCCGTGTGTGGCCCCGGCCGGGCTGTGGGCCGGGACCTAGGTGAAGGGCCCTGGGCTGGGCCCTCAGAGCGGTCAGCGGGACGGGGACGGGGGTTCGGAGGCGAATCTTGGGCGGACAGAACCGATGTGGCCGCAGCGCTCAGGCTCGTGGTGAGGGAGACGGGCGGTCAAGCTGACCGCAGCTCGGGGACGGCGGCTGGGGAGGGCGGGGTCCATTTGAGGACACGCAGGGCACGGTGCGGGGCGGCGCCGGGTCACCGCCCAGGCAGGTGTGCGCTGTCGGTGGGTGCGCCGTCTCGCTGGACCGGGTGTGAGGACTTCACATGATGCTTTCCAGCGTCACCCCTGTCGGCTGCCGGGACGGTTTTTCTGAGCAGCCCCGGTGCCGTCCTCCCACGCAGCCAGGGAGCTGGTCAGTATGAGACGGCCTGAGGGCCGCAGGGGTGTGGAGCTTGGGCGCTGGCCTGTCGAGAGGACGGCTGGATGGAGCCAGGCCTGAGGGCCGGCGCCACCTGGGGGTGTGGGTGGCCAGCCTGACCACTCGGTCACCACGGTGGGGTCACACCGAGGCTCCTGCGCCTTAGCGTCCCAGCTGAGGTCACCCTAAATGGCCTCCCTGGTGGAGCATCACTGGGGTCCTGAGCGCTTCTTCAATGTCCAGGGGCCCCAGCAAACCCCGTCTTCTCAACCCCATGCAAAGGTCAGGTGTCCAGGGTGCCGGTGCCACCTCGTGGTCACCAGGGCACAGGCCCCGCAGGCAGAGGGTCAGCACCGCCCGTGTGAGCCGGCACGTCCCGGCATGTGCGCTGTGGGTGGGCCCGGGCGCCCGGCCCCAGGGGCACATGGCTGCCTCGGCGGGCGGCGGGCAGCGGGCAGCGGGCGGTGGGTTCGCCTGCCGTGCCCTCACGCGTGACGAGGCGGGTGGCGGGAACTTCTGCGGGGCCACTGCAGCAGACCCAGCTCCCGCCACCCTGGCACCCGAGGGCTCTGGGGTCTGGGGGTTGCCCCTGCAGGGGCTCCGGGCTGCCAGCAGCTTCCATGCAGGCACGGGCGTGACCTGGGGTCCCCAGCGCCGCCCCCGGAACGGCCGTCACGGGCGGAAACGTCCTCTGGTCGCGGTCGCTGCTCACCACAGGGGCCTTGGCCCTGGCGGGCCGAGTGCGGGCCTCTCACCTGGGAGCCTGCCAGGCCCCATCCCAAGAGGGTGGCGATGCCAATGGGCAGGACCCCGGCCTTGGATGCGGGGCTCCTTCTACTCTCCTTAGAGAGCCTCTCTGTTCCGGGACAGCTGCTGCGCCGTCGCCCGGGGCACGTCGGCCCGTGAGCCGTGAGGACTGCCGGCAGGTGCAGCGCGGCCGGGCCCAGTTCGAGCACCTCCGCCTCGGGCCCCCGCCACCCGGGTACCACCCCATCCTGTTCCTGGACGTCTCCCACCAGGTAGGGGCAGGAGACTGCAGCCTCGCGGCCCACACACAGGCCTGGGCGCCCCGGGAGCCCCGGACCCACCTCTGCATCTCTCACCCCTTCCTGAAGGCCGGCAGCACCCGCAGGGGGGCCCCGAGTCCCCGATTCCACTCGCCGGTCCCGCCCGGAGGCAGCAGGTAGGACGTGGCCTCCAGGGGTCTGTCTGGGGTCTGACTCTGGCCTCCCGGGGGTGGGGGATACACCCTTCTCCACACTTCTGCCTCAGTTTCTCCTGGGCGTGCGACCCTGTGACGCCACAAGGCCTCGGGCTGCCCAGACCCCGCGGCAGGGAGCCTGCTCCAGGGGGAAGGGCACGTGGGGCCGTGCCACACGGCTCAGAGCGACCGCACTGCACCTGATGCTGACAACCGCCCCTCGGTGACATGCTGGGTGATGCGCTCAGGTGGGACCAGGGGAGCAGAGCACACGGTGTGCTCCTCAGAGGCGGTCAGCGGCCAGGCAGCACTCTGACTCCCCAGGGACATCCTGAGTGTGTCCGCAGAGCCACAGGGCCTGTGGGTGGGGGTCCGTGTACAAGAAGGGGGGCTGGGGGAGGGGAGTGGCGGGGGACGCGGGGGCCCGATGGGTGGGGAGAGGGGGGGGGGGGCGTAGTGGGAGGGGGCCCTGCAGTCAGCCCGGCTGTGACGTGACGCAGCGGGGGGCGGGGGCGCGGCAGCGCTGTCCTGGAGGCCGTGTCCTGCGGGACTCAAGGCTGTGACTCAGGTGCGAGGGCTGCTGTGCAGAGTGGAAGAGGCGCAGATGCCGCTCCCAGCGCCTCCCGACACGCCGTCTGCACCTCGGCCGGGCGCGGCTGGGCCAGGCCACGCTGACCTGGAAGGGCCGCGGCGCCCGCCTTGGACATGCGCCTGACTCTGACCCTGCGGCTTTCTGCCCGTGTGTGAGGGTCTGGCACCACTGTGCCCCACAACCAGGCTGAGGGGCAGGGTCCCTCGCACACGGTGACGGCCGCCCTTCCGGGGCCTCTTGGTTCACGGAGCTCTTGTTCTCCAAGTGCAGACCCCGCTAGTGCAGAGGTTTCCAGTGGGACTCCGCCCCAGGCCAGCTGTGAGGTGCACGGGCCCCTCCAGGCTGGACCGTGACGCCCCTGGCTGGCCCTTCCCTGATCCCCAGGCCCAGCTAAGGCCTCCCCACTGCCTGCTGGACACCAAGGGGCAGCCTTGGGCCTTCCCCCAAGCCTTTCCAGCTCTGTGCCCCAGAGTCCTCTCCCCTCTCGGGGTGTCCATGCACCCCACCCCACCCAGGGCAGACTCCATGCCCGCCTCAGACCTGTGGCACCCACCTTCTGGAGCCCAGCCTGGTTGGGGTGTCGGGCGCACATCTGAGAACCTCGAGTCGGGACCCGGCTCCCAGGCCACGGGGTGTGCGGGCTCCAGATGCCACAAAGGCCCCCACTGCCCCGCCCTGGGGCACGTGTGGGGATGGGACATGGGGCGCCCACAGCCCGTGGGCCTCAGCACTTCCTGCAGGAATGTTTTTGTGCAGCTCGGCTGCGCCCAGCACACACCCCTCCCTAGAAGGCCTTCCCTCTGGCTCCAGAGGAGACCCTGCCTCGCCGAGGGGGTCTCCGGGCTCCCCCGCCCAACCCGGCCCGCAGAGGCATCGAGCGGCTCTGGTGGCCTCCCAGAGTGAACCCACCGACCGCACACTCGGACCAGCCCCAGGCCGCCCCAGACGGCAGGTCAGACCCGGCCTCCAGCCGTCCCGGTCACCTGCTCACGTCTGCACTGAGTGCCCGGGCGTGTTGCCGACTTCACCGGAGGCAGACACTGAGGGAGCACATCGGGAACCCGGGTGTGTCCCTGCCTGTTCCAAATCGCGGGCCATGGGCGAGCGCTCGCTCCAGAGACCGCACATCCCCAGCGTCGGCCGAGAGACGCACCGGGCTCGCGTCGGCAGACGTGCAGTGACACAGTCTTCGCCACCTCAGCCCGCTCCCAGCCGCCTGTCGGGGCCCAGCGGATCCGCGGCCATCAGTGGACGCAAGCCAGCCGTGGGATCCCAGGCTCCGGGCCAGGCCTGCGTGTGCCCACAGGGCCCGGGAGGGTGCAAGATGGTGTCCCTTCTCACCCAGGGTGGCTGAGCGGGCCCGAGGCTCAACTGCGCACTGCAGCTTGCGATGTCCCACACGTGGCCGGTGACGGCGGCTGGCGGGCTGCACGGAGGCTCCGGGCCCGTCTGTTCGCAGAGCAGCCGCAGTGGGCCATGGGCGCTAGCCCCTCGCGGGCCACCCAGAACCTTGGGAAACCGCTCGTGCTCACTCGTCCACCGCGCCCGTGCTGGCGGCCCGGCGCCACCTAGAAAGGCACCCCTGGTGCCGGCTGAAGCAGCGTCCACTTATGGGGAGGAGGGTCCCTTTCCCGCCAGTGCGATTCCGCTGTGTCTTCCTAGAGAAAGGCGCCCTGCACTCCCTACAGCGGGCACCTCTGCAGCACCAACGGGGAGGCCCAGTGTGCGGCCTGCGGGCAGCACCCCCACCCCTGTACTCGGGCCCTCGGGTCGCCGGGCCCCTTCCCTGCGGGCACACCCAGGGGGCCCCGCCGTCCACCCAGAGTCCACCTGCAGACAGAGGAGCAGGCTGTGCCCTCCTGGCCTCCCAGGCGAGAGGGGTGACTGCAGCGGCAGCGGGGACACCCGTTTCATCGTCACCCAGTGGCTCTGTGCTGTCTCACAGTGTGGCTCAGTCACCTGGCTCGGATGGGCCGGTGCCCAACCCGGGACCAGCTCCCACAGGGGCTGGGGCGCCCCGCACGGCCCCGGCCAGGCTCCACCCGGCCTGCCTGCCTGCGGAGACATTCCTGGCACCTTGCAGGAGGCACAGCAGGACGCAGGCCGCTGTCCTGAGCGACTGAGGTGGTGTCAGCCGCGCAGGGAGGCTGACGTCATGCCTGTGCGTGAGGGGCCCGTGGGGCCGTTCGCTGTGCTCTCCAGATGCTGCCAGCCCCGCGATGGAGGGGAGCGGCCTCCACCCTCATGCCCGCTTGCTCAGGGGCCGGCGCAGGTCCCAGCACACGGTCAGCACGGCCCTGCCCACTTGGAGAGCAGTGGGCCTGACTAAGACTTCCGTGATTAGTCATTTAATCCGTCATTAGGCCAATGCAGATGGAGCCAATTACTTTGTACTTGAATGGACAGTGGACGCGGCAGGCTGGCCGCCCTGCCGACGGGCTGGGGTGACCTCTGACCGCTCCGAGCGGCCTGGGGCCAGTGTCCTGGGCTCCTCACCAACCTGGCCCACCACGTTGTCCCTCTGCCCCCATCTGCTGAGCCACAGGCCGCTGTCCTGTGAGCCACACTGGCCGCCCCCCACACCCAGCCCCGGGACCAGGATGCCCAGCAGCGGCCGTGGGTACAGGGGCATGACCGAACTTCCTCGAGCGTCGCCCCGGGGCGTGCGGGCACCTGAGGGTCCAGCTGGCCAGGCCAGGCCAGGCGCAGGGTACAAGGAGGGCCCAGGACAACCACGTAGCCGTGTCGAGGGTGTCAGGGAAGTGGGGGCAGCCGGGCCCTCAGGACAGTGAACAGAGGTCAAGATGGAGGGACCGGGCTGCAGGCCCAGGTCACTCTGAGCCAAGCCCACCCAGACATGGTTGGCCTACAGGGTCCCCCGGTCGCCACGAGGGTGGGCTCAGCCTCACCTCCCCACCAAGGGGGCACCTGGGTGGCATTCGGGGAGAGGGCTGAGGGGGTGGCCGCTGTTCCCTGCTCTGGGGCGTTAGAGACTGAGAGATGAGCCCCGTCTGCTGACAGGAGTAACAGACCGAAGCAGGTGTCACTGGGCGGGACAGCTGGGCCGGGAAGTGCCGGGTTTCGGCCCCATTCCCGCAGCCCCACAGGCCTGGAGCAGCCGCCCGACAGCCTGCAGATGGAGGAGGCTGGCGCCCATGGAGCCCTCGCTGGCGAGCAGGCACCCCCGAAGCGAGCACCCGCAGGCTCTGCGGGGTGTGAAGCGGGGAACAGAGACCCTGGCGCCCGCCCCCCGCAGGTCCCGGACAGAACTCGCTGAGCCTCCAGAGCGCCTGGGCTCGCTGTCGCCTGCTGCACTGCAGTCCAAGACCGTCGGCCACGCTTCCGAGCGTGTGCTGCGTGGTGCCTCCCGTGGGGCTGCCATAGCCTTGGACGCTGTCACCCCTTCAATGGGGAGCGGCCCACCGGGGGCAGAGGACCCTCCAGGGACAGGCGCCGTGCCCGTGACTGGAACCAGGAGCTAACGGCCTGCGGCTCCCACCTCCCGGGCATCCCGAGACGGAGACGATGCCCAACGTTCCCCAAATCAAGCCAGCAGCACCCCGACGGCAGCTCGTCCCAGACCCAGCTCACGCGGGCAGGCGGGGAGCCCGCGGCTCCGTGCACCCTGGCGGGGTGGCTGCCCACTCTGAGTCTGGGTGCTGTCCAAAGCGGCTCTCATCACCCTGGACGCTACGTGGCCCACGTAGCGGGGCCGGGCGTTTCCACAGGCCCAGGTCCTGCTCCCGCTCCACAGGCACTCGGGCCTGTGCTGGTGGCCGGATCCCGCGGACGCCGGAGAGCCCGGCTCACCCAGGGTCATCACCCCAGAAGGTGATGGCGGCGCCAGGAAGAGGACGGGGCTGGGCGGGCCCTCGCGCGGGGCCTGCTGGCGACCTGGGCCCCGCTCTGCTACTGCTGTCAGGCTCTGGCCACGCAGGGAGCGTGGATGCCGCAGGCCAGGGACCCATGGAATGGAGGCGGCCGTGTGGGCACCTCTGCAAGCTCAGCGCGGCCCCCACGCCTGTCCCGGAAGGCGGGCTCGCCGTGGGGTCACACAGCAGACAGGACGGCCTCCGCCAGAGCAAGGGGCACAACCAGGGGTCCTAGCCGCTGGGCGGGGGCGGGTCCCCCATCCGGGCACCAGGGGCACATAGCCCTGTCTCTCACCTGTCAGGACAAAACGCTATTTGGGGGCCCTGGGAGGACAACCGTGTGGCTGCAAGTGTGGACACGAGCTCCCCTTCTTGCCGAAGACGCCGGTGCGCCGGCCACACCTCGGTGTTTGAAGCGTGGAAACAGGCTGAGCTCTGGCCAGCTGTCCGGGGCTGGGCCCGCCCGCCCCCCAAGAGACAACCGAGTGTCACGCCGGCCAGCGCGGGAACAGCCCTCCGGACGCTGGACGTCGGCGAGGGACAGCGACCCTCTGAGCACCCGGTGCACGCCTCAAGACCCTCACAGCCACAGCCCGGCGGGCCCCGCGGCACAGGGAGGGGCCCGAGCCGGGGGACAGGCCTCCTGGAAACCAAGGTGTTGGCAGGACAGGGAGGGAAGGGAGGCCCCGGAGTCAGGGCCCCCCCGAGAAGTGCGTGCTCGGCTGCCAGACAGCCGCAGGCGAGCGTCCTCGTCCAGGCGGGGCCCTCTCTCCAGCTGGACACGCCTTAAAGCACGACCCAGACGACGACGTCGGGCAGTCGGGGCTTTTCACCAAACACTGCGCCCCGGAGGTGCGGTGCCAGGTGTGGAATCGGGTCAGAGGTTGTGGGCAGGCCAAGCAGGAAGAGGCCGGCAGCCCAAGGGACCCGGAGCCGATGCAGGGACGGACCTGAACCTGACCAGAGAGAAAGGGACGGCCGTGGCCAGAGGCTGGAGTGTCCCTGCCTGGGCAGCGGGCAGGGCAGGAGGACACAGGCGAAGGCAGCGCGGCCTCTTCAGCCTGGTGTTGTGGGCCTCAGGCCCCCGCAGGACGGCGGATGCAGGGCGAGGCAGGCAGGGTGTGGGGCCCGCCTGCATCTGGGGCCTGTGCCGTCCAATCCCCCCTTCTCGGACCCCTCCTGCTTCACGGTCCTGTATCTAGGACCACGTGGCTGCACACCCGTACGGACAGCGGGCCCCCTCGCCAGCCCAGCCCTGGCCCTGCCTGTGTGCTGGGAGCCCTGGGCTCGCACTCCACGCTCCTCTGGAGCCGGAGCCTGGCGGCGGCTATTCTTAGACCCAGCCAGTCATCCGCCGCCTTGCACACGCCAGTCTCCCGCGCTCCTGGGCCCAAGCCAAGGCCCACGTTCCCCGTTTGAGATCTTTTGTCTGCTTTTCACCGCCCGGACCGCGCACGCGTGTTCCGGCGTGGCCAGGGCTGGTGGTGCCGAGCCCGGGAGCTCGGAGGGCAGGACACCCTCCCGGCGGACGGCGACTCAGGCAAAGCCTCGGCCCCGGCACACGGTGGGGGCTGGAGGACTGCCCTCCCCAGCAGGTGGCGCAAGAGCCGAGGGCAGATGCCACCACCTACGCTTTGGAAACAGCCCCGGTGGTCCTCACCTGCCCCCACCTGCCCGCCCTCCAGGGCTGTGCCCCGTGGAAGCCGTGAACCCCTGGTCCCGACACGCTGCCTCCTGCGGCTCCCGGGCCGGAAGTGGTGTCTCTTCCACCAGCCTCCTCTCGGGGGCACGAGGACACGTCAGTGCCTCTCCACCCAGCCACTGCTTGTCACCTCTTGCTGAAAAACAGTCACGGCCGCAGGTGCCCGCAAGAGCTTCGGGCGAGGTGTCTTCCGCACCTGGGTGGCGGCTCCTCTGGAACCTCTCTGCGCCCCACAGCGCGACACGCGCCCCCTCGTGGCCATGGTGTCTGCACTCAGCCTCTGCGCCAGGCCCGCCGGGGGGGCTCACACGGGGTCTCCCAGGACAGGGCAGTCGGTCACACCCGTGCCCCTTAACGCCACAGGCGGACGGGTCTCCCGGTCGCCACGCACACGCGGACTTCCTTCTCTTGTCCCACAGGCCTGACGTCGGGATGGCCGAGGCAGCGTTCCCAGGTATGTGACAGCGAAAGGGCATGGCACCCCTGCCTGGCCCCCAGGCAGCTCCAGGAGCAGGGCGGAGAGGGCCCAGGAGGAGGACACGAATGGCCTAGGGCCCCCCAGGCTCAGCCCGTTAGAAAGGCCACTGACACACACAACCTGGGCCTCCATGTCCCCTCAGCCCAGGGGCTGTCGCTGTTCCTGTTCCCGTCCTGATGGAGAGCTCGCCCCCCCGCCCAGCGCCGCCGCGTTGGTCCTCGAGCGGGCAGGGCTGGGGGCTCCAGGCTGCGCCCCACCTCTCCTCCTTGGGCACATCCTGCTGTCCCACACTCAGGCCAACAGGGTGGGCACCACACACCCCCGTTCATGGCCGAGACCCCTGGCACAGGGAGGAGGTCTGCAGGCGTGAGGCTGTGGTTCCACCAGGCCGGGTGGTGACTCCTGGCTGTCGGGTGTGAGGCCGAGGCCGACATGGGGGCCGGCCGGCCGGCTCAGGGACACCGGGGCGCAGGACTCCCACTGGACCACGTGGTGGCAGGTGGTGTCTGTGCTGGCTCAGTGGCCACCAGCCAGGACCTGTCCATCACCCAGAGGAGGACCCAGGCCGGTCAGAGCAGGACCGCTGCCCGCCAGCCCTCGCCACCCGTGGTGCCCAGGCTGCAGTCGGCTCAGCCATCGTGGCAGCAGTGAGAAGCCACTGTGTGCATGGGGGCCGCGGGCACCCCACCTGGGAACGAGGCCCCAGGAGCGGGTTTCCTCTGAAGACGCTGACTCAAGGCCAAGCAAGTCCCTGCTGGCCCGCTCCCGCGGGGGCCCGGGGCGCACGCGGCCGCAGCCAGGCTGGCGGGCCCCAGAGCCCGCAGAGAAGCGGCTGCTTTCCAGCCGGGCGCTGGAATGTTCTCTGGCGTGTGACTCCCGGGCAGTCCAGCTGCGTGCATTCCTGGGGTGAGCGGGCCAACCCCAGCTCTTTCCGCCCCGGGTGCCAGCCCGCCCGTGGGGGAGGGAGCACGGTTTCCACGGCGACCCCACTTTTGTTATTTCTTATTTTCATTTTTATGGTTCCTCCAACTTTGAAGCTCCCCAGACAGTTCACAGACGGCAGAGAGGAAGAGTGGCCGGCAGGGGCGGCGCTGGCGAAAGGGCCAGCGACCATCTTCACGGGCTCTGTTATTTTTCAAACATTTTACAGGAAATGAATTTTGATTTTCCTAAAGTGTTTCCCAGAGACCCCTTGCCCCACGAACCCCAGCTGTCCTGAGGGCTCCCTAGCGCGGCCAGGCAGCAGCTGCCCAGAGCTGTCCGTCTGTCAGTCCTTTCCCACTGCGGCGCCGCTGGGCCTGTGCCCGCCACCACCTCGCCCCGGACGCACGGACACGCCTGCCCGATTACTGCCGGGGGAAGCGGCAGCTGCGTCCCGGCCACAGGGCTGAGGACGAGACCGGGACCCCAGGCAGCGCGGTGGCGGCTGACGGAGTGATGGGCAGAGAAGGAACGGAGGGGCCGGGGGCGGTGGGGAGCATTGGGGTGCCCAGGAAGGGGGTGCTGAGGCAGGAGCCAGAGGGTGGGGACACGAGGGACTGAGTCCAGGCGTCTCTTGCAGGAGAGTACGTCCTCATGGTCCAGGATGTGACTGCCCCTCCGTTTCTGGGCCACACGCTGCCCACCACCTTCAAGCACCTTCGGGTCTCGGAAACAGGGACCGGCCAGCAGCCCGGCGCCCCGGAAGAGGCCCAGAGCCCCGCGCGAGGGCAGCCCTGACCACCCGAGCGCCCCCAGCCCTGGAGCCCCCCACTTGTGCGAGGACACAGACTACTGCAGCTGGGGTGCAGCTTGTGTCCCCAGCCAGCGAAGGAGGCGGGGGTGCCCACACCTGCAGCCCATTTAATAAAAGCCAGTGCTGGCCAGTGTGCACCCCCTCGCCCCGGCCGGCACTCCTCGGGGCCCCCTTCGCCCGCTCCCTCCGACGGGCCCTCCACACCAGCTGCAGCGGGGCTTCCGCGGGGCCTGCGGAGCAGGGCCTGGTCCCAGCATACCCCCCACACCCCACCCCGACCGGACCGCCCCAGGCCAATGGGGCAGCTGGACAGCGGGGCAGGCGACTGCCGGGGAGACCGAGGCTCTAAAACCGCAGACCGGGGGCTTCTCTCCAAGGGAAACCAGTCTGTCCGAAGAAAAACAATAAACTGGATGGTTCAGTTTAGGAAGGAAAGACACCGGGGACAGGAGCTGCTGCCTCCAGCCGTGGTGTCCCGTCCCCGGTGTCTCTTCCCAAGGGGCCCAGGCACGAAAGGCTGAGAAAGCCGGGCCTGCGGGGTCTGCCCGTGGCTTGCGGGCCTGGAGGCTGCTGGCCACGGGATCAGTGGAAAGTGCAGACGGGACCCTGACGGCCTCTTTCCAGAGTCAGCCGAGCACGCGGGAGCAGGACTTGGCGCCTCGCACGTCCTTGGCAGTTGAGGGCTGGGCTGTGTGGAGCGCCCAGGGAGCTGGGTCTGCAGGATGGGGTCCTGGGAGAAGCGGGCCGGCTGTCCCCCGTCTTCACGCTGCCAGGACCCCTGTGCCGTGGGAGGTGGCACGTGTCATCGCTCAGGGACAGCAGGCACCAGTCACAGCCCGGGCGTGTACTGGCAGCTCGGGTGCCAAGGCAGTTGCCCCAAGCGCCCCCGGCCCCCGGAGGAGCATCTGCAGCCAGACCCGTAGGAAATGTGCATTCTCAGGAAAAGAAGAAACCAAAGGGACTGGGTGGGCAGAGGGCTGGCGTGGGTCTGCGGTGGGGGGCAGCAGGAGGAGGCCGTGAGGGGCAGGGTCCAGCCCGGGTCATGAAAAACCTGGGCCCGGCTGGCCCTCCTCACGGCCTAGGTGCAGGAGCCTCCACAGGTGGCAGTGCCAGTCCAGGCAGCCAGCAGCTGGCCGTGGTGACCGTCCCGATGGCGCCTCACTGTCCTGGGCGGAGCAGGGCCCACCGAGAACGGGGGCAGACGGCAGCCTGGCAGAGTCGACACGCAGGGCGCTGGATGTCGCCTGCTACGGGGCTCCTGGAACGGACGGGGGGAGGGCGCCCTGACTCTGGAGGTGGGGGCAGCAGGCTGGGACCAGGGCCGCCGGGTCAGGTGGCCACACGGGGCGGCACAGCTTCCCCCAGGCGCAGGCCAGCACCAGGGGTGCCGTGTGTCTTGGCTACTTCCAGGGTCTCCAAGGACCCACCGCCAGTGGGCCGTGTGTGCCCGAGCCCTGAGCCCCCGGGCCGCAGATGGTGGCCGGGAGCAGGGAGCAGGGGTGCAGTTGCCTTCCACCTGTAACACCCCAGGAAGCAATGTGCCCCCAGCAGCATCAGGCCGGGTCTCCGAGGCCCAGGCCCTGCGCAATCCCCAAGGCCCTTCTTCCCCGGGGCCTGTTCCTGCTGCGGAGCCTCCTGACCCTCCGACCTCCAGAGACACTGGCCTATCGTGCACTCCTCCACGGACACTCGCCGACACGCTGAGCGCCTGCTGGGCAGTGGGAGCCTGAGCAAGAAACCGTCAGATGAGGGAGGCAGGGGCCCTGCCGTCGGCCCAGCGCCCCACCTGAGGGCCTCAGCGGGCAAAGCCACCAGACCCATGGGCCGGCATGATGGTCAGCACGCTGCGCCCGTCCTCCCACTGCCCACCCAGGCACCTCCGGCCACTGCTCGCACTGGCCAGTGAACCCCAAGACACTCCAAGAGACCCCACTCTGCAGCCCAGCGCACACCGGCTATGTGGGCCTCCCCGGCTCCCGCACCGCCTGCTGGGAGCCCGCACCTGGGGTGGGGCTTTCCTGAGTCACCTCCTTCCAGGAGACCGCTGCCCTCAAGGACAGACACGGCTGCCCGGCTGCGCGGGACTTTCTCCTCCAGGCCCCTGGCAGGAGACATCCTCCCTGCTCCCAGCAGCTCCTTTCCGAAGGGGACTCGTAGGGGCATTTCTAAAGCGAGCGGGCACCACGTGGCTCTCTGTGGTCTGGAGTCTCCTGTGGGCACACCCTTCGAGGTGCCCATCCTGGTTCCCAGTCAGAGCCCTGCCAGGTCCCCAGGGGCATCCACCCCCGGGGGTGAGGCCAAGCAGCCCAGGAGGCCGGGGTTGGGGTCCCCAGGCTGTCCTGTTCCCAGAAAAGAGATGCCTCCCCATCCCCTGCAGTGGCCTGGGCCTGCTGGCCTGGCCCCGGGCACCAGGAGGGCCCGGCTCATGTCGGCGTGGGAGGGATTTTCTTTCGGGCGCTGGGCAGCGGGAGGGATGGGAGGGGAGTGTGTCACCCACCAGGCATAAAAGGCCGCCTCCTGCGCCGCCCGGGGTAAACGGCTGTAGACCCGCACCCCTCCCGGCGGCGGCGGCGGCGGCGGCAGTTCCCGTCTCTGCCGCCGGGGCGCCCCGCCCCGCCCCGCCCCGCCCGGGTCCCCAGCCCTGGACTCCGGACACGTGGACACGCTTGGGGGTGCTCCGGGGCAGCCCCGCTGGGAGAAACGCCGAGCGCCCGGCACCCCGCCCTCGCAGTGCTGTGGGCGTCGGGCCGCGCCGGGCCCCGCCGGAGGAAGGGCCGTCCAGCGGCTCGGACCCGCGCCCATCCCGGCAGCCGCGGGCGGCGGCGAAGCGGCCCGGCTGGGGCGTCGCGGGGGGGAGGCGCGCCCCCGTCCGGTCCCCGCCCGACGGAACGCGCCGCCGGGAGTTCGGACGCGAGCCCGGCGGGGGCGGGAAGTGAAACCGGGCGGCGGGCGCCCCGAGGCGCTGACTCGGCTTTCTGTCGGAAGAGTCATAGAAACTGAGGCCGGGGTGGGGGCGCGGCCGCGGGGGCCCTTCCCCGAAGGCCCCCGCCCCGCCCCGCCCAGCCCACACAGATCCCAGAAGGCCGCTCGGTGGAAGGAAGTGGGGGGTTCCGCCCTGCCCCCCATTTGAGGGAGGGCCTTCCTGGGGAGGCCGAGTCCGCCTCCCAGCGCCGCCGCGGCGCTGCTCGCTGCTCGGAGCTCCGGGCGCCGCCTACGACGCCCGCCCTGCCTGTGACTCATCCCTGAGGGGCACCCCTCACTGCCTGACACACGGGGGCGCCGAGCCCCCCAACCCGAGGGCCGCGCCCCGTCGGGGTGCGTTTGCAGGGCCTCCTGGGCCAGTGTGGCTTCGAGGGACCTTCGTGGGTAGCGGCTTGGCCTTGGGCTGCGTGGCCTGGGCTGCGTGGCCTGCGCTGCTGGGTGTGGCCCTGTGTCTGCAGTCGGACTCCGCCCGTAGAAGCTGAGCAGCAAAGAATTTGGGTTCACCCCCAGCACCGCTACCTCAGGGCCCTCTCCCCCAGGGCACACCCAGCCTCCTCCCCGACAGCCGCTCCCCGCCTGCTCCTTGGCGGGCTCTGGCCAGGCCGGAAGGAGCAGGCTTTTGGAAGGTTTGGGAAGCCCATTCTAAGTCCCTGGCCAGGCGCTGAGGGCTGGGGCAGGCGCCCCTGGGGCTGGGGTACCCACCTGTGGGGCTCCCAGCCTTCTGTCCTGCCTCCCGCCCACTGTCTGCTGCCAGCCCCCAGCCCGATGTGCAGCATGGGGCCCCAGGCCGACTGGTCAGCAGCCCAGCCTTGGCGGGAGCCAAGCCATCGGGGCTTTTTCTGGGGCTGATTTTCCTTAGAAACAGGAAGTTGGGACACGGCCACAGGTCCACTGGGTCAAGGCCCCCCAAGGGCTGGGCAGCGTGGAGTCCTGCAGGCTCCCCCATCCCATGTCCTGTGGCACCCGAGGTGCCCGCATGGAGGCGACAGAGGGGTACAGCCCACGTCTACCTGACACCATGGGCCCAGCCTGGAGTCACTACTCCCTCACTGCCTCTCAGTGACACTGGACACGCAGAGCCCAGTCTTGAGTCCCAGCCTCCTGGCCTGGGCTCCAGGCCTGCCGCCTATCCCCTCCAACCCAGTGGAGCCCCAGGCCCTGTGCCCGTCGCCCAGCAGATGCCCCGGGCCACCTCATTTTCCACTGCACGCCAGCCTGGTTGGGAGACTGGGAGGCTGCCGTGGCCACGGGCAGGGCTCTGAACAGGAGGGCTCTGGAGCAGCCACCAGCCAGCCTCCTGAAGTGACCCTGCCCATTATCTGTCGGTCCCTCCACCGGACCAAGTCCAGCAAGGGGCACCCCTGCCCCAGCAGGGCACGGTGACACAGGAGGGGCCGGTGTGTCTGTCCTCACTTGGGCCGCCCCGCATCTCCTAGGAGCCTGCCATGGCAGGGTGCCCGTGGGGGTAGGAGCAGAGGGGATGAGGGAGGGGGCGAGGCAGGGAGGGGCTCGGTCCCAGGACCCTGTGCATACCAGTGTGGGCCACCCGTGGCCTAGGGGTACGGGCCCCTCCCAGGCCTGTCACCTCAGGGCTGCAGAGAGGCCACCTTCCTGCCTGGAGCTTTGGCTGGACTTAGGGGGCCTAGCAAGTCCTCTGAGGGGAGCCTCATGGGGAGGTGGACAGGAGCCCTGTCCCCCGGCTCCCTCCTTCACACAGTGGCCTATCCCTGGAGGTTTCCGGAACAGGCCTTCATGGCAGCAGGAGGCCCTGGACCAGCACTGAGGCCAAACTTCCTGCCGGGAAGGGCTGCCAGGCCAGGCACAGAGCAGGAAGGTCCGACCCCAGCCGGCTGGACACCTGTCCACACAGGACGCTCCAAAGATGCGCCAGGCCAGCTCCCTGCTGTCCCCTGCAGCGGGGCCAACTGCTCCGGGGCTGAACCTCAGCCCCAGCCCTGGCACGGGTCTGGGCACAGATGGTGGTGCACATGAGGCCCGCTCACCGTCAGTACGTAGGGCAGGGATGCGGCAGAGGAGGCGCAAGGCCGCACAGTGGGCTTCTGAAGGTCCGAGGGCCCTCCAGGCCCCATGGGGGCCGGCACAGCCAGTCTGGGCTCATCGTTTCCTGAGGGCAGACAGTCTGGGGACGGGGTGTGTGGGGGACAGCCAGCTGATCAGCAGAGCAGCCCTGTGACGGGGAACCGAGGCCCCCGACCTAATGCAGGATTGCTGTGGAGTCGAAGCATGTGGGGGTGCCTGCCAGTGGCTTCCTGCCCGGCGGGAGGGCTGCTGGCCACTATGCCTGCGGGTGTGGGAGGCTGAAGGCGGGCAGGACCCGGAGGCCCGCGCAGCTGTCCTGTGCGCGGCCGCGCTTCCTCTTTCCGCAAGGCCTCCGCAGATGAGGGCTGGCTTCTCGGCCTGCGGTCAGCCCCGAGCACAGGGAGGTGGGAGGTGGGCGGTGGGCGGTGGGCGGTGGGTGGGGGCCAGAGGCCAGACGGGATGGGTGGAGACCCCAGGAGGGAGAAGCTGACCCAGCTGCAGGGCGGACTGTGGGTGGAGGCCGGAGCAGGGCTGAGAACCCACTTTTGAGCAGCGGGCCCAGTGGTGTCTGGAGCCTCAGGAAGGAGGGTGCTGAGGGCAGCAGCGGCTCAGCTATCGAAGTGGACCCGACTCTGGGAGCACGTGACACCCCCGGGGACATCAGTGGCGGGAGAGGATGCCGTGGGGCGCATCCAGAGCTGACCGTGTCAGGCACCATCCTGTCTGGTTAGGCGTGAGCAAGCCCGGTGCCCTCAGCTCAGACCCAGGACCAACCAAGGGCTCTCCCAGGACCCTGGCTGGCCACAGTGGGCAGCAGGTGGACAGGGTGGCCCGCAGCTGGTGCCACGAGCGCCTGTGGTGGGTTGCCCTGCCCCTCACCTCCCCATGCACCAGTGTCCAGCGCTGCCCAGCGGGCCTCACAGTAACAGGGAGGCACCCCGAGGGGCAGGGAGCCAGACTCACATGACAGCAGCTGAGGGCATTTTCTGACTTTGGTGGCCCACACCTCGGGGACCAGGACCCCACACGGGGCTCGAGTTTAGTCTCTCCCACGAGACCCTGGAAGCGGGGACTGTCTGGGCCTTCCTGGGAGGAAGATGCTCTTCCAGGTCACCAGGCAAAAGCCTGCAAAAGGGCTTCATCACCCCTCCCCTGGCTGGGGTGTCCTCTGGCAGGGAGGCTCCCGTGAAGAGTCGGCGGAACTTCCCAGGGAGGAGCAGGGAGGGGGCCCTTCTGGCCCCAGCTGCACCCACCGTCTCCTGAATGCTGCTCAGGAGGGACCGGTGCCAGGAGCACGGGGCCTGGTCTGGTCTGGGACAACCTCCAGGGAAGTTGGGCAGGGCACTGGTACCACCTGTCCCCTCCCCATTACTGTGACAGCAACCATCTTCCCGTGGGGGGGGGTCACTGGGGAGGCAGCTGTGGCCTTGGCCACCTCTGGGCCCAGGCTTCCAGCCCAGGGACAGAGGGGACCCCGGCCGGGGCACCGTCCACTAAGCCATTTGGCACTGGGGGGGCCAGGAGCCCCACAGTGAACCCCGCAGACAGCGGTGCCTCCCCACAGGGCCTGGGAGGGGTCCGGGCCCAAGCAGGGCTGTGCAGCGCGTAATCTCGAAGCCCTTTACCGTGCGGCGGCGGCGCGGCGCCCAGGGACTGACGGGTAACACAGACAGATGGATATGCAAGCCTTTCTTTTTAAACCAGGCATTTATAAACAAGAAAGCATACATTAATTACATAAAAATAGTTTTCGGAGTAGAGTAAGTCATGTTGTCATTAGCAGCAGCAAAGGAGACGAGAGCGGCGCAGACGCTCCGGGCCAGACAGGGGAGCGGTGTTTTCCCTTAACTGAAAAAGGTCATTTGTGCCTCCAGACGGAGCGGAACAGACGTCCCCCGAGTCTGGGGCGCCGGGGGCGCGGCCCCGCCAGCAGACGAGCACTTTCTTCCTCAGTTGAAAACAACCCAGAAAACGAGACAACTACCAGGTAAGAAAAGTTTCTGAAAAAGGAGCCACCATGTACACGTATGATACACGAGTGTAAAAGTGTATTTACAGCGGCGGCGGCGGCGGGCGGGTCTGCAGGGAAGCGGGGGTGTGAGGGGTTAGCTGCTCCGTAGGTATGTTATTGCTGTAGGTTTTCCCTTCGTTCAACTCCTCCCTCGGCGCAGAATGACGAGGACCTGACTGTGCGGCCGCGGCCGCCGCGGGGGTCACCTCTCCCTCCTGGAGAAACTGGGCCCCGGCTGGAGCCGCCGCCGCCGCCGCCCCGGCCCCGCCTCACCCAGGCAGCCCGGGAAGGGCACGACTGCTGGTGAAGGGGAGCCCACTCCTGCTGCCCATCCAGCCCTCCCAGCACGCGGGCGAGGCCGGCTAGTGGCGGCGTGGAGCCGGTGGCTGACCGAGGGGACAGTGCAGGACAGGCCCCATGCCACGTAGCAACCCAGCTCCGCGCAGGCGGCGAGGGTCAGGCCGGCTCCCACCGCAGACTCAGCGCAGCACGGCCGCACGCAGAGCGCTTTGCTCCGGCAAAAGCGTGAGTTTCCCTTGAAGAGATGAGTAAAAAAACACAGTTCTGGAAAAACAAGGCTGAACACAGCATTCTGAGCGTTGCACAGGCCGGCGCCCCTTCCACGACACGTAATAATGCCCAGCGATGCAGGTACGACGGCAGGGCTGCGTCCATGCACACAGACGGTTAACTGCGGAACTAAAGCAGGAAAAAGAAAAGAAAGAAAAAGAGCCCAACGAGCGCGCGCTGTGCCTCTCTCTGCTCGTGGGGCCGGCGGCCAGCCCTGCAGACCGCACCATTGCCATCTCCGCTTGCGGCTGCGGGCACTACCACCCCAGGGTGCGTACCTGCACCGTCTCGAGCCGCCGGTGTCAGCCTGGCTGCAGCCGAGACCGGCTGGGGGTAAACGCCGCTCCTTAGGCCAATGGCTGCCTCTTGTCTGCAGGGGAAACGGATTTTCAAGCTTGGGCATAAGAAACCTTATACAATTTGCATAAAGGGTTGAGAGTAAACAAGATTATTTGGAATAAATGCAAGTAACTTATTTTGATAGTGGCAGATTCGATCGCTACTGAAGACATATTTTGGGGGTAAAAAGACGCGAGTCGGGCTTTGCTGTACAAGACGCTGGAAGGCACAGGACTACCCCCCGAAGTTCAGTTTTTGCATTTTCATTTTCTTGTGATTCCCTTGTTCAACCAAGCACCAGAGGGGTTTCTAAACACTCGAGCTCTTAGGACCTGAACTGCTCTATAAACTGATGTGTAATATCTGAAAAGTAAAAACCTCAGTTAACTGGAGAATAAAAAGGGAAAAGTTTTGACAAAGTGCAGCTCTATATATACGTTTAAATGAACAAACAAACAAAAAGAAGGACGTGAAGTAATGCTGTTTTGTTCCATGCTGCTGCCTGAGTCCCGGGGCGCCAGGCGCCCTGGCCGACCCAACGGGCACGGACTCCCGCGGGCAACGGGTGCTCTCCTCGCTCCTCCGGCGGCAGCACAGGACACTGCGGTCCTTGTCACTGAAAAAATAGACTCTGCAGAAAGCGCCTCCTGTCCGCAGGCGGTCGGTCGGTCGGTCGGTCGCACGTGGGTGGATGGAGGTGGCGCACATCGCGGGGCCTCGATGGCATCACGTGTCGGTGGTTTTTTTTAAAAGTTAGTCATTAAAAAAGTGTTGATGTTTCTGAATATCGAGGGTCCTTACTGGTTTAAATAGCTTATAACAAAGTGTAAATGTCAGCGGTCCCAGCGAGTGGCGGCTTGCTGACGTGAACTTGGCCACGGGACCCGCTGCGCTCCAGCGCCCTCCGCTCGGGCCCTCCTTGGCTGCAGGCACAGCGAGGCCTTGTGCTTGTTGCCGCGGGCGGCGCCCCACACCGTCCCTAGGGCTCCAGCTCCGCCGGGCGCTCGCCCGCGGGTTCGGGCCGGGGCCGCGGCCGCGGCCACAGCTGCTCCTGCAGCTCCTTCACCACCTTCTCCAGGTGCTCGCGGGCCTCCCGCTCCCGCAGCAGGTCGGCGCGCAGCTGCTCGCGGTCAGCCTCCGCGTGCTGCAGCTTCACCTGCAGGTCCTCGATCTGCAAGAGGGCGGCGTCAGGCCAGCGCGGGGCTCCGCCCGCCCGCACCCCCTGCACCCCCAGGGCGGACCGCCCGCCGCCAGCCTACCTGGGCCGAGTACTTGGCGCGCAGTCGGCCGGCCTCGCAGCCCTTGTCGCACACGCGGCCCTGCCTCGCCTGCTCCAGCTCGCGCTTGAGGCGCAGCCGCGACTCGTTGGCCTCCTTCATCTTCTTCTCGTTGTCGGCCCGCAGCCGCTCGATCTCCTTCCGCAGGTTGCGCTTGGCCTCCGTGGCCTCCCGCAGCTTCTCCTTCTTGGCCACACGCAGGAACTCCAGCTCCTGCGGGCCGGGCTGGCGGGTCAGCGCGGGGCGGCGGCGCCGCGGACAGGCCGCCTTCCCGCTGCCAGGACGTTCCCAGCGCTGATGCCCACACGCACCCACCCACCCACACCGGCCGCCCGCCCGCCCGCACGCACTCCCGCCAACACGCATGCACCCACCCACCCACACCGGCCGCACGCACGCACGCACGCACGCGCCCGCAGCGGAGAAGCCCCGCCCCAGCCCACCCACCTGGTGGAGGCTGCGCCGGGCCTGCAGGGCGGCGCTCAGTCGCTCCTCCTGCTTCACCCGCATCCGCACCACCTCGTGCAGGAACTTCTCTTTGGCTTCCTTGGTGTCCAGGCCGCCCTCCAGGGCCTGTCGCAGGTGCTCCAGCTCCGCCTCCAGCCCGCCGCTCGGGGCCTCGCTGGGGGCCGCAGCGTCGGGCGCCACGGGGGCCGCGGGTGGAGCGTGGACACCCGGGGAGCTCAGGTCCTTGGCTGAGCTGGAGGAGGTGAAGGAGGGAGAAGACAGCGAGGACAGCGAGGAGGTGACTGCAGAGAGACAACCGTGTTAGAGCACTTCGGCCGGCGGTGCCCGGAAGCGCCCGCCGGTTGACAGGTGCTGGCGCCACCGTGCTGTACCTTCCTCTCTGCTTTCCACCTCCACCTCGGCCTCTGAGTCCTTGTCCTCTGCAGCGGCCACGGGAGCTGGCGTCTCGGGAGCCCCAGGCGTGTCCACGGTCAGCTTTCGCTTCCGAGGTTGGGGGCACGTGGCGAGAGGCTCCGGGGCCCGAGAGACCAGAGTGGCGCACGGAGGGCTGCTCACCGCCTTCTGCTGGGCCGGAGGGGCGAGGGCCACGTTGGGGGCCACGCCCGTCTCAAAGCTCTTGTAGGAGTAGAAGCTGCGAAGGCAGAGCGGGCACTGCAGCCGCAAGCCGCGCCCCCCACACCCCCCCGTGGAAATGCTACTGCCGAGGCTGCTCCCATGGAAGGTGCCGAAGAATGGCCCTGGGGGCTGACAGAGGGACTAGCCACGAGGCCAGGAGCGCTGTCCCCATGTAGAGGCACAGAGAATAAGAGGCCACAGGGGTCCTGACGGTCCCCTTAGTGCTAGTCCAAAGGGCCTCCACGGAAAGAGAGGACTTCGGCACGGAGCCAAGGGGTCCATCTGCACGCTGCATGCGCGGGGCAGGCTGGACGCGCACAGCCCCAGGAGTCTGGCAGAGAAGCAGGGCGGAGCGGGAAGAAACCACAGCCAAACTCTGGGCCCACGGACCTGCTTGTGGGCTGAGCGCCCTGGACACGTCACTGCGACCAGCCTCACACACTGGAGGAGGGCTGGGGCGGGGGCGCTGCCCTGACACTCGGGGTGCCCACCGAGCGTGCTGCCCACCGAGTGTGCTGCCCTGGGGCTCCCTTGCCCAGTAAAGCGCGCCTCGTCCACCAAGCGATTCTGGACACGAGGTGCAGCAACCGGCCCCAGAAGCCCGGCCCCGTGACAGCGGCACTCACCTGTCTCGGATGAGGGCTGGGAGGTGTGGGGAGAGCTCTTTGTCACTTGTCGAAACCGCAGGGGACCAGGGTCGAAAGGCAGAGAGACGCGGGCGAGGGTGGGTGCAGCCAAGGCTCTGTGGGAGTGCTCCGGTCAGTCTGGTCAGGGGGCCGACAAGCCAGCAGCCCCCGGACCCAGGCCCCCACCTCCGGTCCTGCCCAGCCACCCCACCCGCCCAGGGCCCACGCGGCACCTTGCTGGAGGAGCTGGCCAGGGTCCGCAGCCAGCCGGACTGTTTGTCCTTCTCAGAAGATGTGGGGGGCTGGGAGGGGGTGTCATCGGTTTTCCTTATGGAGGCAGGGGGCTCGGAAGAGACCTGAGACAGAGGGGCCTGTTGGCACGTCTGGTAGCATCCACCCGCCGGATCAGGGGCAGGACCTCCGACCGGAGCTCACGGGGCAAGAAGCCTGGCCGGTCGTGCAGACCCCGATCCCCATGCAGGGCGCCACTAGCGAGGAGCGTGCACACGTGACACTAGCTACAGTGCTGCACCTGACCTCAGCCCCAACGCGGAGGGGTATCGGCAGGGCGCACCACTGGCTGGTGGTTGGTTCCCCTGCCAAAGCCCTGCCTGCACCGGGGCTGATACAGCCCCAGAGGCAGAATGGCCGGTCGCGAGCTCCCAGGGGTGTAGGAGCGCCCCCAGCATTCTGGATTTCACCAATGAGAAGGCCTGTCCTTGTTCCCTTGACCTGAATGAAGCACCGATGTGCATGGGGCGGTGGGGGCGGTGGAGGCGGGGGGAGCAGGCCATGGGGGCTGGACAGTGTGCTCCCTCTGGTGCCCTCTGGGAAGGAAATGACCCTCCACCCCCAGGACCCCCAGAGAAACACCAGACCCCAGATGGGGCAGGTCCTACGCACCCCGCCCGCCGTGATGAGTGAGCCTGCCCTGCGCACTGGGCCGCCCCTCGGGACCGGAGCCTCACTCTAACCGCCCTCCGAGCAGCGTGCACTGGCCCAGCAGAGTGGTGCACCAGCCAGCGGCGCACAGGACTGAGGGCCCTTGACCTCACACAGGCCCGAGCACCCAGGGTGCGGCCGCAGCTCTGCTCAGACGCGGCGATCATTCGGGAGAGAAAGACCCACTTGGTGCTGCTCTTCGGGAGACAGCTGTGGGGCTGCGGCGGGGGGTGGGGCTTCCTCTGTCTGAGACACTGAACCCAATGTGCTGTTCTCACCAGGAGAAAAGCCACAAGCCTGGTGCCCAGCAATTCCAAGAAGCCAAGGGACTTCAGACGGGGTGTCAGACGGGGGCCGCAGGGCTGTCCCCATTCAGGGCCCAGAGCCCCACCCACAGCAGGGACACAGAGGCCCTGGCGGCAGGGTTTCCTGTCGCGGGACCAGCGTGCAGGCACCGAGCGCTCAAAGTCCCACCCCTAAGCCCCACCAGCCGCTGTCCCCCAGGACAGGGACGGCCCAAGAGTCCGGGCTGCTGCTGGCCAACTGGGGGCCAAGATGTGGCGCCTCCGTGGAGGAACAGTGGGACAGGGCTTACGAGGGGCCTGAGACACACCGGAGGGGATACACATACCAGTGACCAACCCTGGTCTGGGACCACGGACACAGGGGAGGAGGGCAGCCAGTCTGAACAGGGTGCCCTGGAGGGAAGGGTCCCAGTAGGCAGACGGGGAGGAACATCCAACGGCCGCAGACAAAATACGCACTCAGGACAGTTACTCAGCTGGACAGGACACACCAGAATCCCATCCCCGCAAGACCCCAAGTAGGACAGAGGCTGGACCCCGACCCAGGGTCTGCCCAGAACCCACATCTGGTCTGCCAGGTCATCCCGGTCACTGGGCTGTTGGCACTGAGATTCTAACAGCCTAACGGTGGCTAAACCAGTGTCGTGCCCTCACTGCCCGATGTGCTGGTGCCCCCGGAGCCTTCTGAGCCTTCCAACGTTTGTAAAGAGGGCCACAGACCCCCAAACCCAACAGAACGCAGCCATGCATATGGCCATCTGCCTTGGAGTCCACCAAACGCCCTGTGGGGCCACTGAGGGTCATTCCTGGGGGATGGGTGGCACCTCAAGGCCTGCTCAGCAGCAAAAGGCACTGTAACTCCAGGTCAGCACCAACCTGAGTCCAAGACACCGGCCTGCTGGCCAGAGCAGGAGAGCCAGAGGAGGAAGTGGCCGCGAGACAGGAGCCCCCAGGTGGTCCTGTCTGCCCTGGGAAGCCAGGGTCACAGCCCAGTGGGGGTCCTGTCTGCTGGAGGCAGACTACTTGGGCCCCGGTGGTGGACTCTCCACCCCCACAGGAAGGAGGGCTTAGTGCCACGCAGGCAGCCCCAGCAGGGCCCTGAGCTCCTTCAGCGGGCTCACGCATCGGGCGGGGATGGCAGGAGGGCAGTGGGTCCCTGGTGGGAACAGCCCTGGACGAAGCCCGGACACTGAGGCTGCAGGCAGGCTCACAATCAGGACCACTGAGGATGGCCACTTCTGCTGCTTATTCAGAGACCGGGACCCATATAGGCCCACTTCTGAAGGTTTGCCAGAACCCGGCTGGAGGCCTGGCTGCGTCCCTCGCCGTCCTGCTTCACCAGGAGCCACGGATGTGGCGAGGGCAGCGCAGACCGTGGGGCGCAGGAGCTGGGGCTTCTCCCCAGGGGGTCGGGAGGGAGCACCTGACTGTCGCCACACTTCCTCAGCAAACTGGACAGAAACACATGCCACCAAGTCCCCAACGTGCTGGAGGCAGCGTCACTCCTGACAAGGGACCCACAGACGCAGCGCCGCAGGTCCCCGGGGACATAGCGTGTGCCATCAGCTCAGCACCTACCTGCCTTGCGCCTGTCCACCGCCTCCCGAGTACACCCTGTCCGCAGACACCCAGGAGCTGGGGACCCATGGCGCTGGCTCACCCTGCATGTTGGTGCGCAGGTGTGCGAGCCCGCGGCCGGGCAGCTATGTGGTCACGGGAAGGGCAAGGTTGGCACGGGTGACAGTGTCTGGCAGCAGGAGGCTCGGTGCTGGCTAGCCCACCCTGCCCACCACTGCAGCACGGGCACCCAGTGCCCTCCACACTGCGGGAGTTCTCGGCGGCCCAAGAGCTCCTCCTTAAAGGTACAGCCCTCACCTGTCTCCCCACGCACTCTCGCCCTCGGGACGGGGGCGCGGGACCTGCCACCCAGTCAGCGCAGACGGAGCCCCGACACCAGCAGCCTCGGCCGCGGCACAGGGCCGGCAGCCCAGCTCAGAGGCTGCGCCGCCGAGGAGCCAGACGGGTAGAGACTGAGTAAAGGACGTGGTGGCACCCCTGCCCCTGCCCCTGCCCCTGCCCCTGCCCCTGCCCCTGCCCCTGCCCGCACAAAAACCAGGGCAGTGTCCGCACAACCTCCCCTGCGCCCCGGGTGGTGCTGCCAACCAGAAGAGGGCAAGTGCCAGCGGGTGGGAGAAGGCGCTCCTCTGGGACGGCCAGGGCACAGCCGCGGGCGAGCAGATGGGAACGGTGCCGGCAGGAACGACTCACGGCCCAGGCGACCCCCACCCTGCCACAGCGGGCACATCAAAGACGGAGGAGCCTGAAGGCTGCCGCGCGCGATGTCCCCGTGCAGTTCCAGACGCAGAACGCAGCCGGGGTCCGTGCCGCATGCCCGCACGCAAGCCTGCAGTTGCCGCTTTGCATGCGCCAGGATGGCTGCCGGGCGCTCCTGGGCCGCTTGGGTCCACTGGGCAGGCCACGCGCGAGTCTCCACCCCGGTGCCCGCCCACCCGCAGGGGTGGGCACGTACAAGGCACGGGCAGCCCTAGGAGCGGCAGCACGGAGGGACCCTGGAAGGCGCAAGAAGACAGACACAAAGGCCACGCCACAGTGTGGCCCAGTTATGTGAAATGTCCAGAGCAGGAAATCCTGAGACAGGAAGTGGGTGCTGGGTGCCGGGAGTGAGCGCTGTCGGGTGCGGGCCCTATTTTGGGGTGATGAGACGTTCTGGACTTAAGTGACTTGACAGCTCACACAGGGAAACCCACTGAACTGCACTCAGAAACGGTGACTTCCATCTTGATAAAGCTGCTGGAAGAGACCCGCACAGTCTCCCAGCGGCACCAGCACCTGGCTCCACCTGACAGGGTCCACCTGGAGACACAGGCAACGGCACAGCATACTCCCATCGGGCCGGGCTGTCTCCCAGGAGGGCAGGGCGACACCGTGAGGAGCAGCTGGCCTGCAGGAGGCACAGGGACACAGCTCCCAGAGGCCACTCTGGGCCAGGTGGGGTCTGGGCACCCGACGTCAGCCTTGGGCAGGGTGACGTGATACATGGCCCCACCAGAGCCATGGGGTGGAGGGCGGGGCGAGGGGGTCATCAGCAGGGTTTCTGAGGCCCCCCGGGCCCCTTTTCCCAAATTCGTGGTTTTGGTTCCCAGGTGGCGGCTCCACGGAAGCCCCAGCTGCCCTCTCTAACCTGGTGCCAAACCGCTGCTGCTGCTGCTGCTACTGCAGCTGCTGGAAATGACCACCATGCACAGCAATGCGGTGGCCGGCGAGGGGCCAAGGTCCCTCCACCGGGCTAAGACCCAGTCCGCCCCCAGCCCCAGTGCCCACAGACCCAGGTCCCATCCCCAGCCCCACGGCTTCACAGCTACTCCCAGTCCCTCTCGTGCGCGGCTGCACCGGCGACAGCTTGCGAGGGCCCAGAGCCACTTTCCAGAGCAGCAGAGGCAGAACGGCTTCCCACCTGCGAGCACCCCAGCATGCGGGCCTCGGCCTGGCCCGGGGAAAGGTGCTCCCTTTCTGCAGATCAGCAAGACGCATCTAAGTGGAAGGAAGTGTTTCATGGAAGTTACAAACACATCTGAAAGCCACATCCAGGAACCATAATAAAAATCATCCATTTCCTAGACCCAGAGAGAAATGAAAAAGCAGCTCTTGATAACAGGCTTCCACGTGAGGCTTGACCACTTGTGATGTGTCCGATCAGACAGTCGCTGCAGATCCCAAAGTGGATGGGACAGACATCTGTCACCTGGGATTTTTTTCAACACAACTTCAGATTTCCAAGCCCCCGAGGACAGAACCCACCTGGGCTTGACTCCTCAGAGCCTGGGACAGGGAGGCCACAGATTGAGCCGCCACTGCACCGACTCACAAGCTGGACGCGTGGGACCAGGACCCTGCCCCGAGGCCCAGACCCTGCCCCCGACGACAGCGTGGGCTCCCCCGAGGTGCAGGAGACACCATACCAGGTCACAGCTCTGGCACTGCAGCCGCCAGATGTGCCCAGAAAGGGGAGCGTGCAAAACCACGCTAAGACCTGTGCAGCGCCGGGCAGACCTGAGGTCCCAAGCAGAGCTTCCGGAGTAAACAGCTCTCAAGGGAGCTTCCCAAACATGGAGAGAGGGTGAGGGGAAATCCCAGGAGACCGAACAGGGACAGGCGCCCTGGTAAAGCAGCAGCTAGGTGAACCATACCACCAGCTTCGAATCCCAGACCGGAGGAAGCAAGCAGTGGAACTAAATAAAAATGAAAAAGATGAAAGTGCTTCTTCTTCCTCTCTCTCCCAGGCTGCACCTTTCCAGAAAAGAAAAAAAAAGGCAGCAGGAAGGGCAGCCAGCACGGCCCCCAGAAAAGGGGCCAGAAGAGAGGCCTCTGATGCCACGGGGGTCCAGCAGCACAGCGCTGGTGAAACACCCTGGGCTCGGGGGCAGTGGCCTCCCCACAGGCTCCAGGACAGGCGACGGGCACAGCGGGCCTGGCAGATGCCACGGCACGCAAGACGCCTCCACCATGGAGGTCGCCCCAAACATTGTCCCTGGCTCCGACTCCACAGCTGCGTCGGCCCAGGCCTGCATTACAAACCAGTCCCGAGACTTGACAGCTCCAGCAATCGCACAGCTATTTCTGTGAGCACCGTCAGTATCTGCCACATGATAATTCGTATTTCACGTTATGCTGAAATTAACCTATTTTCTGGTTATTGTGGTGTGGCGGAAGCAGATTAAATTTGCAAGGCAACCCCAAACCCCCAAATGGAATGAAAATAGCAATTCTAAAGACTTGCTTTGATTTTTAAAAACGTAAATAGGTCATCTTTTCTTTACTTCCACACAGCTGATGACAGAAAGTTAAGGCTTTTCTAAGGAGACAGAGTTCCTGACTGGTCTCGGGCCCACTCTTCCTCCCAGGACCCCGAGATGCAGGTCTGGCCAGCATGGCTGCCGTGCAGGAGGGCTGTCGGGGCTCCTCGCTGCCGCAGCGCAAGTCCCGACCCCGGGTCCCCGGTACCTCAGCCAGAGCTGTGTCTGCCCCCGCGAAGGGCCTGAGGACAGTTCTGGGGGGCCGGGGTGAAGCGCCAGCCCCCAACCCTTCCACAGACACTCGGGGAACAGCGGTGGGTCTGCGAGCCCTGTTGGGGGCATCCACAAGTGGCTGGTACCCAGGCAGCAGGGACTGGGCCCCACATACACAGGACATCATCTTGGCCCTCTGAGTCCATGGGCCCTGAACCCCCTTGAGTCCCACAGGGGTGCAGTCGAGGATGGCCTCAGCTTCCTAGCCTGGAGGACCCCACGCACCACCCAGGCAGCATCTCACCCACCACCATTCCTTAGGAGGAGCAGCTGGGCCCGCCGAGTGGGAGCCGCCGAGTGGGAGCCGAGCCTGCCACGTCTCAGCACAGCCTCCTATTGGCCCGGCCTGCGCTTCCCACGCATGGAGGCTGGGCCCTGCTGGGAGCCATGCATCCAGCTCCATCATAGTGAGCCTGGGGACTCCGAGAGCAAGAAGGGCGGGCAGGGGCAGGTGGGCCATGGAGGAGGGCCCAGCCCGCCACTCAGCCTGCACATGTGCACAGCTTGGTGGTCCCAAGCCCACCCGATTCTGGATACCTGATCAGAGTCCCCAGGACACGGCATGAGCCCAGGGAGCCAATAGAACTGGAACTCAGAGCAGGGCCTCACCCCAAGAGGAGGATTTCAGTACCTTCTTTGCAGGCCATTCACGGGGCAGAGCCATGGGGGTGGGCATCTGCTCTGGTCCCTCTGGGGACTTCCTGTGGGAGGGGGACCCACAACTCTGAGGGAGTCATTCAGGGCACATCTAAGAGTCCAAACTGGCCACTTCTGGAGACTTCCTTTCTCTCTAGATCAAAATTTTCCCTTGAGGTGTGAAATGAGGAGACCCTAGAAGATGGGGTGTCTTCAAACCTCAATGCCAGTGCCCCCGAGCAGTGCCACAGGGTGAGGACACGCAGCCTGCCCAGAGCCGGGCCCCGACACACAGGCCACGGGGCCCAGGAGTACTGCTCTCGGGCGCCCTCACAAACCCACACGTGCACAGGCCGGGAAGACGGCTGCCGGAGCTGGGAGTCGCCAGGCTGGGCGGCGCTCCACCCGCCACGCCCGCTTCTGCAGCTCATCACGCTGTGTTTGCTTTGAGACTGAAACAGCATCTCAGTGTGAACTTCACACCACGCCCCCCACGTTTCTTTAAAGGAAAGGTGCAGCAGGACCAAGGGCAGGCAGAAGAGAGGAGGAAGACCCACTCTGTTTTACTTAGTTGTACATCTTGGTGGTGGTTCCCCCGGCCAGGATGCAAACTGCACTTCAGCTGGAGGCAGTGGACCCAACCGTTACACCAGGGCGCTCCCATCAAGCCATTCTTAATACGTCATCCTTGGAAAAGCACCGCCCTGCGCGACGTCGACGGGAGAGCACCAGTGTACGCTTGGGCAGAAGGCACGCGTGTGCGCGGCGCCCCTGCGGCCCGGCAGTCCCGCAGACAGAGGGCAGCCTGCACTCAGCCGGCGCGACAGGAGTCACAGGGAGGAGGACGCGGTGTGGGTGGGATGACCGACAGGAAACAGCTGAGCTGGTTTCGCGCTGGCTCTCCCTTCGGATCAGGACGGCACACAGGTGCGTGCAGAGCACACGAACAAGCTGTGCCGTCGGGGACCCGAACACTTACTGCGTTTTGACCTGAGGTGACCTAAGTGGCCAGGGGAGCCACTGGCCTGGCCACCCGCGGTCCGACAAGAACCCCGGGCCCGGGACTCTGCATACTCCTGCTCCTCCGTGTTGGCAAGGGCGGAATCGGCAGCGGGCACGCCCCCCACGTCCACGGCTCACCTGACAGCAGCTCGGAAACAATTTCCCGATCGGTCAAAACCCCAAACCTTCCAAAGGAAGATTCTAAAGGCCAGTGGCTAACACCTTCCAAATGCACGCACTGGGCCGACTGACGTCAGGGAAGATGGAAATTCACTAGAGGTTTCGGAAACCACGCCCATGGGCTCAGCTCCCGCTGAGAGAGGCTGCCCGACAGTCCCCCAGGTCCAAACAGGAAGCAAAAAGCTGTCAGTAAGAGCAAGAGGGTCTTCCGTGATGCGAATTCAAGTCACAACACAAAACCTCCTCGCTCTTCCATCATCAGGAAGCGCGACTCGGGTGTGTCCCCACAGAAAGCGTGGGTTCCTGCACTCACCTCTGCACCGCAGCTGGGGACAGTCACGGAACCACGGCTGAGCGCTGCCCACTGGCCTCGCAGCGCTGGGAGTGGGTCTGCTGCTCTCTGCTGGCTTCCACAGGCCAGCAGACACCCACGCCACCTTGGGACCCGGGATGGAGTTGCTGAACCAACCCCGCAGGTGTTCAGCTGCACAGGGTGCCTGGGGCTCAGCCCCCCGTTTATCCCCGCTCAGGTCAGCGGGGATGGCTGCAGAGGGCAGCCCGTGGGGGCGGGGTGGGGAGTGGGGGCGGGGGGGGGGGTCTCTTGGGAGGAGAGGCAGCAACAGTGAGGAGCCTGTGAACAGCAGGAGGGTCCTCTCAGCCACACCTGCACCTTCCAGAAGCTAGGAGGGACTGGGTCAGAGGGAGGTGCAGAGGGCAGACACCCTGACCACCAGTACTGGGCCCCAGTCCTGCCAGAATGACAGGGTCCCAGTGGCAGTCCTTCACTTCGGCCTAGAAGCACCCAAGTCACCATTGCTGATGAAAGAAAAAAAGTAAGAGCATTTTATTTTGTGATTTGAATTCAGAGTGTAGAAGACCCTTCTGGCCCCAGGGACAGGAAGTGCCTCCTCCAAGGCGCAGAAGGCGAAGGAGGCCCTCTGGGAATCGTAGGCCCTGGGGGACAGCCCTGGGGGCCAGCCCTGCGCTCCCCAGGAAGGGGAGGCCGCCCGCCGCCTGCGGTCTGTGTGGCTTCCCGGCGGCTCTGCCCTGCGCCTGCCCCAGGGCCTGCTGTTTTCTCTCCATAGAAACCGACACAACAGTTCGGCCTGCTGGCTGCTCCGGCTCCAGTCACGGCCACCTCACCCCACTAAGTCACCACCAGCGTATCCGTATCCGCTGCACCCACACCAGACAAGTTCACCGCCCCCAAACACGTGCTGCGTTCTCAGTGAGGAGCCAGCCGCCCCCCCCACCCCCCCACCCCGGCAGACCAGTAACAAGACCGCACCCGCACCCCGTGCCTGCTGGGGTGCCTGCTCGCTGCTCGCCTGCCTGCGGGCGGGGTTGTGGGGGGAGGTGCTTGGGGCCTCGTCTGTCCCGTCTGCCCGCCCGCCCGCGGGGAGAGCAAGTTTGGGTGGAAGCTGGTTCAGAAAGTCAAAACCACGCCCATTGCTAAGTCTCACAACAGGAATGGCCGAGGACGCAGCCAGCGGGGGAGGGGGCCAGCGTTCACTCTGCTCTTTAAGGACCCCACTTCAACCCTCAGGGGACTGCTGGTGTCCAGGACGCTTACAATGGCCAGGAGGGAGGGGAGAGCTTGCCTGAGGGAGGGCAGCTTCCCGCACACCCCTCCCCCACCGGCGGGCAGCTGGCGCGGTCGGGAGGGAGGAGGCATTTCCTGTGTCCCCTCCCCCAGCTTCCCGACATTCCTGGCGCGGGAAGAGGCGCCGCAGAGCCAGGAGGGGCAGACCCCAGGCACAGGGGCTGAGGCAGGGTTCTCGCCTCTCCCCAGCCCGGGCGCCCTCCGGTGACCACGAGCAAGGTTCCAAGGGGCCAGCGGCTGAAAAGAGGGCCAAAGGGGGACAGTCGGCATGGGGAGGCCCCTCCAGGACACAGCGGGCTAGCGGGCCAGGGGCCCAGCCCCAGGGACAATCACACCAGCCAGCCCTGGCCCGTAGTGGGTGGGATACAGGTCACAAGTGAATGGTGCCCCTCATCCAACCAGGTTCTCTACAGGTCAGCGGCGCCAGGTTGGAGCCCAGGGCTAAGGGGCCACTCTCTCTGGTCCTTCCTGAAGGCAGCAGTCACACGCCCACCGGCTCCAAGCAGCACACAGCGACCACCCCTGTTGCGGGGAACAGCCCACACCCGCGCGGCCTGGGGTGCAGTGAGCCCACAGCCAGGCCAGGGACGGCAGCTGTCTGTCTGCCCCGTGCTTCTAGCCCGATGTCCAGACCTAGAGTCCTGGGACAGAGGGTCCTCTGCGCAGGGCTCTGGCTTCTGGGGGCGGAGGCAGTGATGCTCGTGGGGATCCCTCCCTGCACAGGTCCTCAGGTCAGGGCGCAGGGACACAGCACGCCTAGGCTGCTTGTTACAGGAGGGGCCACCAACCAGCAGGGCCGGCAGATGCAGGGTGCCCAACCCAGGCCAGAGGGCTGACAGGCCCGCCTGGGGCACAGCAGGGCACAGCCCCTCCGGCCAGGTCCCTGTAGTTAGGAATGGACAGAGGGCTATCAGAACTGCCTGGGACCCAGCCACGCTGGTGACCCAGTCAGGACTTCTGGAGAACTTGGAAACCCCGCTGCCTGTCTCACGCTGGCTGAGCTTGCACTAGCCTCCCAAGACCCCGCTTCCGCTCCATGTTGGGGGAGACCCCACGCCCAGAACCCGGGGAGGCCGAGAGGTCAGAACTCCACCGTGGAGGACACAGCCCAGCGCGGGCTGGAGGGAGGCATTCAGGTCTGCACAGCGGACGGAGCAGTCCACCAAGGACACGCGTGTCTGCTGAGTGATCAGAGAGGCCCCCCTCATGAGGTGGCCTCCCACGAGGACTCTGCAGCCTCACAGAGGGGCACGACAAAGGTCACCAGCCTGAGGCCAGGGCCTAGTCTCAGCCACAGAACTGCACGACCCCGTGGCAAAGACAGCAAAGGTTGGGCCAGTCTGACTGGACATGCTGGCACACAGCTGTCCCCACCAGGGGACCCTGGTGGCTCTATGGCACCCGGTGCAGCCCCTCCAGCGAGTTGGGAGCGGCAGCGACCCGGGGGGCCGAGGGCAGAGCCCGTCTGGGTCATGAAGCCGAAGAGTGATGGTCGACACAGCGGCCTTCCCTGCCCCCAGACCCCACCCCGGCCAGAACGATCTAGAAGAGCCGCCGGCCGCACAGAGGTCCTTGTGGACCCGACACCGAGAGGCAGAAAGGCCCCACGTCAAGCCGTCACAGGTTATCGGGTCCGTGTCAACCCATCTTTTTAAAGGAGGTCATTTCAACACAGGCCATGGAGCCAGTCTCCTGGGGGCGTGAGCCTGGGTCTTGCTGGGTTTAAATCACCCCAACACCTGTCCTTCCCAAGAGTGGCTAAAGGCCAAAGACGGGGACATCTGTCAACAGCCATCACACACAATGCGGAGACCAAACTTCAGGGCAGAAGCATCTCTTCGTGCGGAATCAGCAGTGCGGGGCACGCCCGGGTGGGAGCGGTTACGCCATCACCTCTGGAGGCACGCAGTCCACATACGTCCCAGGGACCCGGGTCACATCCAGGGCTGAGAGGAACAGTGTGAACGAAACAACTACAAACTAAACCGTGTCTTCCTCCTCTCCCTGCCTGCCTACTCGCCTTCACTCCTGCCTGCACTTTCCTTAGAAACAACAACACAGCAGCAGCGTAGTGAAGCTGCCAGAGCCCCAGGAAATCGGAAATCACACCTGGGCTGCCTTGGGGTCCGTCAGCGTGAGGGCTGAGCGGCCCCGGGTGACGGGTGGGCAGCAGGCACGCAGGCTCCAGCTGCCCAGCACCTGCCTGCTGAAGCCTAGCTCCTGACTTTGGAGGAAACGCTGCCCAAACACGACTGGGGTGTGGGGGGTGCGTCTGGACGGTAGAGGTAGATGTCCTTGGTCCTGGGTGCTGCCCCCTGGGGCGCTGGCCGGCTGGGACCACGCCCCTCTTGAGGCTCTGGCTGCGCAGGGCAGGGAGAGGAGGCCACACAGGGAGACCCCACTCAGAGAGACTGGCCCCGAGGGCACTGCCCCCTGCGGTCCACTCAGTCCAGTCCTCCCAGCGCCTGGCTGTCAAGCCCCTGCCCGGGCTGGTGGGCAACCACCACCTGAACCCCATCCCCTCTGCCACCACAGCATCGACTGCACCCCCACACCCCACCACGCCTCAGGCCTGAGACAAAAGGTGGGGCTGCCCATGCCCTGGTCAGACTCGTCCCCACCTGCGCCAGGTCCCTTGGGAAACAACCCCCATTTAAAAACAGTTCTGACAGCTGGTCTAAACACCGGCCAGGGACTCCCAGGCCCCAGGTGCCCACACCCACACTTTCCAACTTTCATGGGTGGGCAGGAGCACCCAGTCTCACAAGGCATCCTGGCCCTGCCCCCTCGGCCTTTGCAGATCAGGAGGCTGGTGTCCCGGGGCCCTCGGCGTCGGGTGCCCGCACTGCCTGCTTCCCCGGGCAGCTCCACACCACACCTCGCGTGGCTGACCGCAACCCCTTCCCCGCACCTGGTCACGGATACAGCAGAGAGTGTCCCGGTCCAGCCTTGGTCCAACAGCCAACCCCAAGCCACAAGACACCCGCCCGGCCCATGGCGCAGACCACAGAGAACGCCTGGCAGCAGGGGTAGACCAGTGGCGTGGACAGTAACCTCTCCCAGAGGAGACGGGAGGAGAAGAAAGAGGCTCTGGCCCCAGGGCAGGTGCAGCACCCAAGGGCCAAGTCCTCCAGCAGCCTTGCTCACAGCACACACATCTGGAAGGGCCTTGAGGAAAGCACATCCGCTGAGGCGCAGACCAGGGCCTGGGCCTGGCGACACCGTGCCGTCTCCCCGCAGGTGTCCCGATTCCAGACCCAGAGCTCCTGCCACAGCCCTGGGAAGCAGCACATCTGAGGGCAGGGTGCCGGGCACGGGCTTGGGGACCTGGCCAAGGGGCTGAGAAGCCAGCAGCACACGCAGGAGATATACTCAGACTCGCCTGGGCTGCGAGGAAGAAGGGGCACAGGACAGCGGTCACCGAGCGCCTGGGCCATGAGTCACGTGTGAGAAGTAGTCATGGGACGACAGGGCGGCCGCCCTCCTGTCCACTCGCCCCGAGCCTGGGCCCACCTGTGTGCTCTCCCAGTGTCAACTGTTTCAGATGCCAAGTCACTTCCCTCGGTGCCCGCAGTCAGGCCTTTCCATCCCTCACAGGCCCTTGTCAGCTCCAGGCTGCTGTCTGAGGGCCCGGGGTCGTGAGAACACAGGCAACGCAATAAACGCAGGGAGTGACCTTCTGACCCAGCCGCTCTGCGGGGACCGGCGGGGGGGTGGGGGGTGGCAGACGTCAGGGAGCCCCTGCTCGCGGGCACCACTGCCCTTAGACAAAGAGTAATCGAGGACACGGGCCAGCGGCACCCCCTGGCTTGGGACATGGCTAAGGTTTTGGGGGCCGGGTCCACTTTTAATAAGCCACTTTCAGGACACCCTGCCAGGAGGTCCATCTTAGACACCAGCCTATATAGCCACCAAGCAAAGGTGCCAACTGGCGGGCCGAAAGGAAGTCTGGTCTGTGAGGCCTGCGTCCCATCCAGCTCAGAAGTCACAGCAGACTGCTGGGGGCAGGTGCCAGGGTCCTTCGCTCGACAACAGCCCCGCCCTGTCTGGGGTGGCCAGAGACAGGCTCCTGTGAGGGGTCTGCCCGGCAAGGCCTGGTCCACTCCACACCGGGACCGGCCGCAGGAGGAAGCGGGACAGGCTGAACTTTTCACCCCCGGCACACACCGGGGAAGGCCACAAAAGTGTCTGCCGGAGGGGGGGGCCGCCTGATGTGTCTGCACTTTGTCCCCACCCCCGAAAATGCAGATTGCCCTTTTACAGCTGCCAGATGGCGGCCTGGGCGCAGGCTCATCACCACGGTGACCGCTGACCTCTGTAAACGGGGACAGAGCCCAGGACCTGCGGCCACACCCCCTCGCGAGGGGCCAGTGCAGGTCACCCGGGCTGAGTCCAGGCCCTGGCGTCGGGCAGCGACCAGCAGCTCACAGACCCATCGACAGCAACGGGGCAGAAGCGGCAGCCTGGGCAGGGCGGCCTGCGGGGACAGGGCGGCCACCAGAGGCTCCACGGAAAACCAGCCCCTGCCACAGGCACTCAGTGGTGACACCATCTCTGCCCCGCTCAGGCTGAGGGCCAGGCCAGCCAACGTGCAACAGTCTGTGCACAGGACAAGTCGATGCACCGTCACGAGGCGACAGGGTCCCCAGGCCTCCGCGAGGGCGTCACTGGGACTACCCCTCTACAGTGGTCAGGAAGGAGGCGCCCGCCACACCGCCACTCTGGCCTGCAGTCCCGAGCACCCAGAGGGCCCCTCCCGCCTCTAGTCAGTGTCACATCTCCTCAGTCACCCTCAACAATCACTTGGGGCACCAGGAGCCGCCTCCACTGAGGCCCCTCCCCAAGGGGCTGAACTGGGAGAAGCGAGAGGCACCCAGGTGCAACTGCCCCCCCACCCCGCCCCAACTCACACCTGCGCAGCCACAGGGGCCCCAGAAACTCGCTGGCGGCAGCCGGACGACGGCAAGCCGCCCAAGCACAGGCAGCCTTGCTGCCGGTCCCGGCAAGACCCCAGCGGCACCGCCAGCCCAAGGACATGGGGCAGCCAAGCAGCCGGACATCAAAACCAGACCGAGGGGGTCATGACACAGGCGCCCGGTGGACCCCAAGTTCCCGACAGCAGCCCGCACAGGCCTGGCCCTCCATTAAGCACAAACCCCCAGGCAGGAAGGCCCGCCTGCACTGCTGGCAAACTCGAGCTCAGGAGACCCCTCTGGCTGCCCTGTGGCTGATGGCCCTCTGTGCGTCAGACCAGGCCTGGGGCCCCTGCACATGCCACTGGGGACACCAGCGTCTTGACTGACCACAGGAACGCCTGTCCCTCACCAGCTGAGACATGGCCCTGCTGGGCCAGACCCCACAGTGACACAAGGACCCGTCCCAGCCAGAGGACCAGCTGCGAGAGCACCGGGAGGGTCCTGAGCCGCAGCTCCCAAGGGGCTCCCCCAGGGGCCAGCAGAGCGTGCTGCCGCGACCCGTGTGCCAACAGTGACCAGAGGTAGCCACAGGGCGTGGGCCGCTGACGGAGCCAGCGCCAGAGCCTGGTCCCAGGTGCGCTGTACCCTCCTCTGGGGCCCACAAGGCGTTCCCTGGAGAGGAGGGGGTGGCCTCCCTGGCAGCTGAGCGGGCTGTCTTCTGAGCAGGGCTCCCACGTCTGCCTGGCTGCTGCAGGATGGGGGTGTCCCCAGCGCGCGCAGCGGAGGCCCATCAGCAGCGCCACCCGCGGTCCCTCCCCAAGGGGCCTCTGACACTTGCCAGCCAACGAGAGGATCGGCATCTGTCTCTGCTCCAGTGACGGTCACAGAGCCAGGAAAGCCCCTTCCCAAAGCCAGTTTCTTGCTGTCAGCACAGTCCCGCTGGCAGGTGTCACCAAGGGCGCGGGGACAGCACTATCGCCAGGCCGGTAGGTACTGGCGCGCAGCTGCTCGTCTGAATAGTCAAAATCAGGGCACTTTGTTCCTGTCGGTTATGAGTGAGACTGAAAAGGCAGTAATGAAGATGTTAAAATGAATTTAATGTCGCCAAAATGATTGCAAAAGGAAAACGTATCCCCTCACAAAGGACATGCCAGTCAGCACAATCCAGTGACTTACAAGCCTCCTACCCGGCGCTCGCTCCGCTCACCTTCCCTCCGAGAGCAGCGCGAACCCCAGGTCCCAGTCACGCTGTGTCTGCCGGTCTGGCCCTCTGGCGACCTGCGCGGTGAAGCCAGGCCGGCCGCGCCCCTCCTGGGGTGTCCCGTCCTGGCCTTCCTCCACTGTTTTGCAAAGGGTGCCTGGCTGGGGGCGCCGAGTCCTGTGCACGGGGACAACCAGTCAGGCGGAGGCTCCTGCCTGCGACCAGGACGGCATCATGGGGGCAACTGGGAACAAATCCTAGATGAGACCTAAGAGCAGACATCAGGTGGCCTGGACAGCGATCCCAGGAGACCCGTGCAGTGGAGCAGAGTGCGGGCAGCTGGGCGGGCCTGTGGGGAGGAGCTACCCCAGGCAGGCAGGAACCTCGGCTCACGGTGCTGACTGCTTGGCAAGCTCAGCCATAGGAACGGGGGCAGTCATGCTCTGACCCACCATGTCAAGCGAGACCTGGAGAGCAGCAGGGACAGAGCCAACGAGCAGCATTAAAATGTCTGCAGCCGAAAAGCAGGAGAGTCTGGGCTACATGGGGAAGCATCATGAGCCGTGATGGCCCCAGGAGGGTCCAGGACCGCAGCCGTGCACACTGCTATCGGGACCAGACGGTGAGACATGGAGAGCAGTGGGGCCCACTGGCCTCCCGGGCCTCCGGACACGCACAGCAGCGGATGCAGGTGGACACAGAGGGGGACCGGGCCCTGGGTGCCCAGAGGAGCCCGTAGCAGTAAGGGCCTTCAGAAGCCATGGGTGAATCTTCTGCCAAGTTAATACAATGACAGACTCGAAAGGCTCAAGAAACCGGGACGGACATTCTCCAGCAAAGCCGCAGCTCGGTGGCACTGTCGGTGGGCAGCAGCGTGACGTGGGAGCTGGGCGGAGACAGAGGATGAAAACCGCGTTGGCCTATGATTCCACACCCACTGCCAGTATCTTTCAAAGGCCAAAGGGCAGACGGAGACAGACATGCACGGCTCCTGCGCAGCAGCACAGGCTCGGGGCGCAGTGACAGGACACGAGGCCACGGCGCTGGGGGAGCCGTGGTGCCTGCTGCCAGCAGCCACGTACCGTCCACACACACCGCAAGGTGCGGGGCAGGTGTCTCGGGGCGGAGAGCAAAACAGACTCCACCAAATAAACGCCCCCCCCATTCTGTCTGTGCCTGCTCGCCCCCGTTCCTGCTGCACCTGTCCTCAGAAAGACAACAGAAAGACACAAGGTCAAGAGGACATCTGGGGGTGCACAGGGCATGAGTGGTCGCTACAGGCCGACGTGTCAAACACTCTGACTTAAACGTGTCTAAAAGATTAACAGTTTAATCCCAAGCGATGGCATCTGTGAGGCCAGCGGGGCGACTCCAGGAGCAGGAAGGCAGCCATGGAGAGGGTGTGTGGGGGAGACACCAAACCCTGGGGACAAGCACGGCCACAAAGCCCAGAGACAGAACAGAACCAGGAGAGGTGCTTGGTGAACCCCACAGGAAGGAGACCCCATTTCGAGAAGGTAAACAAAAACAGCTCAAGCTACCAGGAACAAACACCGAGGCCGCACCCGAGAATCACAGCAAAGAGCAGCGTGTGCGCTCGGCCTCAAGCAGACGGTCAGACGGGGTCAGAAAGCCACGTGCGCCGGCAGACGGGCAGAGCGGCCGACGGGAAGCGGCACAGGGCGGCCGAGCACCCGAGGAAGCCGGCAGATGCGGAGAGTTCAGCAGCCAGAGGGCCCCGCGCCGCCCAACAGGGAGGGCGCAGGCCGAGAAGCCTGGTGAGGCCACGCCGCGGCCGGCTCTGGGCAGCCGAGCTCACCCGGAGACCAGAGACAGGAGGCCCCGGAGACCCTCAAGGGTCAGGAGACCAGCATACCGTGAAGCAGCCCCGCAGCAGAGCAGCCAGGCGGAAGCGCTGCACAGTGACCTGGAAATGGACACCATTATCAGAATTTGTGGGATGCCCACCAAACAGAACTGAGGACAAAACCAAATGTTTGTATTAAAAATGCAAAGAAAGGGCTCAGATAAGTGATTCAGCTTCCAACTTAAGACAGTCAACCCAAAGACAGGACGAGGAAAGTATGAGTCGATGAAACAAAACATCACTGGACCGAGCAGCAGGATCCCTGCAGACTGACCGGCACCGTGGGCTCAGACGCCAGGCGTTAGGAGCCCACATGGACAGGGCAGCTGGGAAAGCAGCTCAGCCCACATGAGCCGACCCAACAGCCCAGCTGAGGTTCCCACAACACATCCAGACCCCGATGTTCAACCAAACCTCGCCGAGAAAATTCTCTCAACAAACTGAAGCGCGAACACTTCCCAAGCTGTCTGTTTGGAGAGGCACTTGAAACACTTTCCTCGATCTGATCACGTGCTCTTGCCGGCTGATGCCCCAACCCAGGCCTTGAGGCGGGTTCCCTGGGGCTCCACGCCCGAGCCGCCGGCTGCGCCCCAGAGTTCTATGCCTCCAACACTTCTGATACCGACACCAGACCCAGAGGTCACAAAAACCAAAGCAGAAAACAAACAAAAACAGTCCGATATCCCACGTGAATGTAAATATAAAAAACCCTAACAGACCCAGCACATCAAACGCAACAAAGCTCTGAGACGAGAGGCGCCTGAGGGACAGAAGCGCAGACCCCGCGCCGGGCCAGGGAGCGAACTGTCCAGGAAGCGGCGGCAGCGGCCTTCTGAGCCCCGCGCGGCACGTGAGCAGGGCGCCCAGGCGCCGCTTCAATCACCGAGAGCAGGCCTCCCGGCCCCAGGGGGCTCGTGCACCACCACACAGCCCACTGCAGCACCAAGGTGAACAACTAAACACAACACGTCCTCCTCTCTTCCTGCTGTCTCCCTGCTCGCCTTCTTTCCTGCCTGCACCTCTCCTTTAAAAAAGAACCTAAAACGAAAGAGATTTCACCGGGTAATCTCAGTGAATGCAGAAAAGCAGGGAGAAAGCAGGAGCAGGGCTGCGGGGCTGCACGGAGTCGCGAGGCATGGCCGGCGCACCTGACACCACCCGAACTTGCGGCCACCAGGCAGCTGGGCGGGACAGACAGACATATCCAGGCTGGACAGGAGGAAATGAAACAGTCTTTATTCGCAGGCAACAAGATCAGCTACACAAAAAACCTGATGAATCTACAAAAACCTACTGGAGCAAGCAAGTTTAGAAAGGTTACAGGATGCAAAATCAATACACAAAAATCAATTGTACTGGCCACTTACAATCAGGAACTGGAATTTCAAAAGCAATACTACTCGCAACGACGCAAAAGAAACAACAAAAAGCACATAAAATCCTGGAGACGGAGCAACGAATCTGACAAAGTCCTCAAGACCTGTGTACAGAAAACGTAGAGCCTGCTGAAAAATGTAAACGAACGGAATGCTATGCCTCAACAGGGGGCTAGAAAATTCCAAACAAAGACTTTTCCCAAATTGACCCAATTCAACCCCAAGATTTCAGCAAGGTTTTTTCCATAGATGTTAAACTGGTTCTAAAATTCAAATGGAAGCGCAGGGCCTGGATGTGCCAGCAACTTGGGAGAGCAGGCACTGGGCCCCACACCACGGGCCATGTGGCCCCTCAGCGCCGAGTGCAGGGAGCGGACAGGTGCATCGGCTGCAGGTGGGGTCTGGGAATGAGCCCACACGGGACAGGGACCCCAGTTCTGGCCAGAGGACAGGACGCCGCCCTGGCCTGATCTGGACATACAAGCTGTGTGGTGGCCGCAGCCAAATCCGGGCCCTGGATGCGAGGCTGAGCCTGGCTGCAGGGCTGCTAGACAGACGCATCTCCTCAGGGACCAAAGGGGCGGTATAGGGACACGGTTGAGTGTTCGAATCTGTTCTACAGCAGGCACATGTCACAGACGGAGTGGCAGCGGGCACAGGCGCAGATGAGCCTTGCACATCCAAACGTGACCGCAAGACGAGCACTGATGCCACGAGCAGACTCGGGGACAGACACGTCACAGGACAGCACGCAGGACGAGGATGCCGAGGCGCCGGGTGCAGACCGTGCGTTTCTGGACGCCAAGCCTCCACATGGACTTGCGGCCTGACGGCGCCCCCACCCAAGAGCCGGACTGGAAGGACACACGTGACATCTCCATGGGTCTCTGTGACAGCCAAGGCCTGGGAATGACCCTCGCCACCTCGGTAGGTGCCAGGCAGGCCAACAGCAATCAGGACAGGCCTCAACCGCAGTGGGAAACACCACAGGCTCACACAGCACCTCACCTCCAAGAGGATGCTGAGGACAGGGCTGGCCGAGAACACAGGGTCTGGGGCTCAGGGCACCGTGGGGAGGCCCAACCCTGCCCTCGACCCTGCCCTCGGGGGCAACTTCGGGGCTGTGCATACACGCCGAAGGGGTGGGCTCGATGCACAGACACCACCGCCCGGTCACGTCTCTCCACGGGTTGGCGACAAAGTCTCCTCCAGCACTGGTCCCAAGCATGCCTGCTTCCAAACTCACACGAGCACGGCCCTCGGGTCAAGGTGTGCTTGGTCTGTCTCGGGCGGGTCCAAGCTTGGGCTCTGGCGGTGTCCTCAGTGACAAGACTTTATTTAAAATGGTCTACGGAGCAGGTCTGGGGAGAGTGTGGGGAGGGCTATGGGTTGAGGGGAGCGGCAGAACTTGCTAGAAATGCAAATGAAGACCCAGCTCCAACCTGGGGTCTGAAATCTGGGCCAGGACCAGAAGCCAGTGCGTCAGAAGCGCCGGCAGAGGCCTCCGCCTTCAGGCCCCACAGACCAGCCAAAACCGCTGAGGAAGCTCCCTTGAAAGAGCAGGGGACACCAGACGAACTGCCCCCCGCTCCGCCAGTCGGCCGTCTCAGAAAGGACACCGAAAGGCCATGGCGCACGTCCTTCCTCAACTAACTGCTTCCACAGCTTCGGGAACGCAGCTGCCCTCGGGCGGGCTCACCTCACAAGGGACCCCCCGACGTGGCGGTCGGAGGCCAGGCCACAGGACAGCAAGGCCTGGCTCTCCGGCGGCTCCCTTCGAGAAGCGGCCCCGAGTTGCCTTCCCTGGCGCATCAGACACCAACCGTTCTGGCCCAGAGGAGCAGGCCGAGAAAACAACATTAAAATGCACAGGGCAGGTCCCAGAGGGAAGAACGGAAACGCTTCAAGTCCCCACTCCTGGGAGGGCAGGGGGCTGCTCTGCTAGGGGCCAAAGTGGAGAGACCCCAGAGGGACAGTGGCTGAGGGGCAGCATCGGGACGGCCAGAAAGGCCGAGCTCTGAATCCAGAGAAGGCCTGTGGGGCAGCGGGCTGTTACCCCAGAAAGAGAAGGGTCTCCTTGACCGGTGACAACTGCAGGAGACAAAAGCATCAGCCAAGAAGGAAGCATGATGGCTGAAGGTCCAGCAGCAGCAGCCAGCGGCACCAGGATGGAGAGGGGCCACGGTCCACAGCTCCTGGAGCGGGCACAGCACAAGCACAGGACAGGACACATGAGGCGAGCTGCCCGCAAGGCCCCTGGGATGATGCCAGCCAACTGTGGCCACGGGGAGCCAGGGTGGACGGAGGAGATGGACCCAGGGTACATGGAGGAGGGGGTGGGGGTGGAGGTGAGGTAGGGACGGGGATTCTGGATCCGGGTGGACACAGCCACGTGGCCATAACCACCCACACAACAAACTGATCATCAAGCACGGCGGGACAGTGAATTTCGGGCCCTGCAGGTGGCACAAGAGGTTCAGGGCCAGTGCCCAGAATGCAGGGTCAACAGAAGAGAAGCAGCAGGCCGGGAGGGATGGCAGGGACTCGCGCGTCAGGCTTCACCCTCAGCGCAGAGGGAGCAGGCAGGGAGCGAGTCTGGGAGAGGCCTTGCTGGGCGCGGGGCTGGAGGCTGCCTGTGCCTGACAGCAGAGCGGGCACCAGGCAGCCGTCACGAGACGCCCGCTGCCCCCAAAACGTGAGCATCACAGCGGAATAGCCTAGACCCCGTGAGGATGCCAAGAGAAGAGCCACCAGACCCGTGTGGCCCACCAGACCCACGTGGCCCACCCCAGAGGCAGTGGTGAGGGCCATCAGCGTGCACACGGGGCAGCTGGGCGCCGGCAGAGTGCTCAGCACGTCCAGAATGAAGGCCTCATCAATCGTAATGAAAAGTCACCGAATAAAAACCAAAACAGGCCCTTGGTGTTCAGAGCGGCGAGCCTGCAGGCTGCCGGATGCAAACAGCGGTGACAAGGGCAGGAGCGCTCAGTGCCCAGGAGGCAGGAGGCCGGGGGCTGGCCGCCGAGCAACACCGACTCGACACGAGGCGCTGCGGCGCGGGCCCCGCGATGGAGCAGACCTGCGGGATCTGTCAGGGCTGACGCCTGCGGGTGAGCAGCAGCCACATGCACCCACAGGCTGCGCGGCAGAGTCCCGGAGCCCAGAGCGGCTTGGACAGGCGCGCCCCAAACCTGAGACCATGGGAGCAGGGGCCGCCCGCCAGGCCCGTGTGAGCGAGGACCAGGCCCCAGTGTCCTCTGTCCAGGGCAGGCTGCCGGCGCAGGGCAGCGGAGGGCCTGTGGAACAGAATGGCCCCCAGGGGCCAAGGGCAGTGGCCTGTGAGGCGCCTGCCATCCCTGCGGGCCCACAGGGCTGCCTGGACAGCTGAGGCCAGTGCGCAGGGGCCGTCGTGCGGTGCTCGCCCCTTCGAGCCCCGGCTCCTCTCGGGGCCTCCCGACCGACCTGTGTTCTGCTCCATGGCATCCCTCGTGGGCGGCGGCCGGTGAGGACGAAAGCGCTGGGCAGGCACAAAACCCCCCGGAGCACCAGCTGGGGCCGGGCCGCGCTCCTGGGGGCTGCGTGTCCCAGGCACAGGGTCTCGTGCCCGCGGTGGCCACCCCTGCCACAGCGGAAGGCAACCCCCAGCTCGGGAGCCGACTCCACTCCTCCAGGACCTGCCTCAGACCGCCAGCCACCGAGGTCAAGTCTCATGGAGAACAGGGGTCACCACGCTGAACACTCCTCAGGATCCCTCCAAACACGAAGGCTGGAAGGGCCACCTGGTCCAGCCGTCCCAGTGCCGGGTGCTCAGCCAGGGGCAGCCCAACGCTCCGCTCTCGCTGTCGCTGGTCACGGCAGCCCCCCGGGAGCTGGGAGCAGCTGAAGTGCACGGGCAGAGTGGACACAGCAGAGGTGGCGATTACACAGAGGAATACTACTCGGCCACTGAAACTGGTGACTCCTGAGATCTGTGGCAACCTGGACGAACTGGAGGGGACAGAGCTCGGGACGGGATGGTCTGATGCACAGCTGGAAGGCAAACGGAGCGACCAAGAGACAAGACGCACCCAACCCCGGACAGAGGTACCGGAGGCGCGCAGGGTGCTGGGTCCAGAGGACAGCAGGGGAACAGAAACAAATAGGTGGCGTGTGTGTGAGATGGGCGTGTGCGGCCCTGTGTTTGAGGAAGCGAGAACCCGGCACAACTAAACCGACAATGTTTGTGACTCCGCTACCTCACTTAAAAAAGCAAAACAAAAGGCTCTGCCCTCTCCTGAAGCAGCTCACACAGAACGACCCTCGTTTGACTACTTGGTTTTTTCAGAAAGTGAAGCAAGATAAGGTGTTCTGTCTGTCTGGTGGTTTGTTAAAGGAAAGAACAGGCAGGAATGCAGGCAAGCAGGTAGGCGCGAAGAGGAAGCACCTTATTTTTTTAAAACAAGGGAGCTGCAGGTAGGAATAAAGGAGAGTAGACAGGCAGGAAGAGAGAAGAGGAGGGAACATCTTTATTTTATTTTTATTTAGTTCTTCACACTGGTTGTCACCCCCAGATCCGGGAATTGAAGCCGGGTGGGTGGGTATGGCCTGTGCTCCTCCGGAGGTGACCGACCTGATCGCTGCTCCACCAGGGTGCGCCAAGGTTTGTTCTGCAGAATCAGAAGTGCCGTCTCAGTGCCCCCCATCCAGTTGATACCAAGGGGCCAGTGCGGCCTGGGGCAGGGGCTCCACTGAGCGCCACGGCCACTGCAGGTCTGGGTAGACGCAGACGGCAGCCTGGGCTCTGGGCTGCAGGCCGAAGTCAGGCCACCATCGGGGACAGTGAAACGTCAAAGGACACAGGCATATAGGAGCCAGAAACCCTGGTGGGGGGAGGGCTTGGCTTCTATAAACAACCAGAGACAAGGAGATGGAGAAAAGGCCAGCAGTCACGTGGCCTGGGGCCGGGTGCCCGCTACTGTGCCCGGCTGGCGGGGAGTGTCCATGCTGGGTCTCAGTCTAAGCCTCCCTGGCGCCTGGGCTCCCTACAGTGACCAGCTCAGGAGCGGACAAGCCACGCATGCCGCCAAGAGAGGTGAGGCAACAGGGTCTGGAGGGACTAGTTCCAGCAGGTGACCAGAAAAGGGACGATTCAGTCATCAAAGAATCAAAGAATGGACAGTGAGACTGGGGTGGAGTGAACACAAACCCGTGGTCCCAGGAACACTGAACGCTGGGAGGCAGGGTCACTGCAGGGCTGGGCCTCGGAGAACGTTCCCGGGACAGGAAGCTGCCAGGGTGAAAGTCCCCCACCGGTTACTTATTAACCACGGGGAAAGGCGGCCCCAGTCGAGGGGAGGCAGAGAGCACCCCAGCCTCTGCCACCCGACCCCAGCACGTGCAGCTGGCTCACTGTGAGGCCCACACAGACACGAGCTGTGTGACCAGCAGGCAACAGATGGCCAGGCAGGGGGAGGCCCAGCAGGGTCGTGCTCCGGTGGACTCTGACAGCTCACAGGGTCTGCAGACCTCAACAGAGAGCCCTGACCCAGCAGGCAGCAGCGGGTCACGTGCCCAGGGACACCCAGCGGCACCACGTCACTCAGGGTTCCCGTGGGGAATGACGTCTGCGGCTAAGTCCCCACTTCCTCGACCGTGACAGCCCAGGGGGCACCACCTACCCCAGGCCCCAAGAACAGGCCTGCGGGCACTGGTTCTCCATCGGAGCTCAGGGAGGTGGACCCTCGCCGTCACGTGTGGTCACTTAAAAACAGCACCCCCCACCCGGCTCTAACACTGAACGCTGGGGCAGCGGGGCTGTGGTCCAGCCTGGCAGGAAAGCCCTCTGGCACCACCGACCTGAGACAGGGACAGTCTTGGTGCGAGACCTGGGGCCGTGTGCGGCTGGCACCTGGCCAGGGCCCACCGGGGGGAGTCTGAGAGAGAAATGGAGGCATGCGCACCGGCCTCATCGAGGCCGCCAGCTGTCCCCCCTCACACCCGGGAAACCGAGGCCAGGGAAGTGAAGGCCCGAGATGTGGAGCAGGCGGGTAGGGAGCAGGGCCCGGAGCAAGAGGTCATTTTTAAGAATCCATACATCTAACCACTAAGCCTCTCTAAGTTTCTGGAAATTTCTCCCTCACTAGAAATACAAAAAATTCTGACTATCTGCAGAGGAGATAAGAAAGAGGAGGCTCAAACAGGACTCCAGTGATTCCACGTCCCTGTGTCCGCAGATGAGGCCAGTGAGTAGCCTGAGATTAAATCCCTTTCACGCAAACCCAGGGTTACCCCAGCACCAACAGCAGCGCCCCAGCGCCCCACCGCCGGGCAGGACCGTGGCAGCGTCTACAGAAGTCAGACGCCTCCCACAGCCACCTGTGGCGCCGTCCCAGGCCCCAGACATCGCTAATATCCAACACCAGGACCAAGCTGGACAAAAGGATAGGGGGTCACCTGGCCGGGACCGTCCCTTGGGGTCCCAGCCTCTTGCTGCAGGACTGAGGAGGGACATCTGGAAACAAGCAGAGTGGCGGACAGCAACTGAGTCACGGCTGGGTCAGTGTGCCCGCTAAGGGGCCGAGGCAGGGTGGCCCCCACCCAACATTCTGGCCCAAGAGAGTCTGAAGGTCCCAGGGGCCGTAGTGACCTCAGGGACCAGACAACGGACAGGCAGCAGGCCAGGCCCTACGGAGCTCCCTGGAAGGGACACGCCACCCTTGAGCCCCAGGTCAGCCACCTGTTGCCCACAGCCTGGAGCCCACGGTTCAGCAGGTGCAGTGGCTGCTGAGTGGCTGAGGGTGGGCTGCGCAGAACGACAGCCCCCGGCACATGCAAGGGTGTCCAGAGAGGCCAGGTCCAGCTCTCCATCAGCTCCGACATCCGGGGCAGCTGGCCCGCCTGAGGCCTGCAGGACACCCCAGTCTTGCCTTCAGCATCCAAGAGCCTGCTGCCCTCGTCCTACCGCTCAAAAGCAGACCCAGGGCTTCTCCTCAGTCTTTCTGAGGAGTTAGGGTCCCCAGGCGTCCCCACCAGTCAGCTAGACGGCACCCCTGGGAGCTGAGGAGGAGCACGTCGAAGAAGTACCCCCTGCACCCTCGGTGCACAGGGCACCCGCAGCAGGTGCTCACCACGGGCCTCCCCTCAGTGAGAGGGTCTCGCACCACCTCCGACTCCAGCAGCAGCAGGACATCGAGACAACAGACGACAGGTGGCGGTCACTCACGGCAGCGGGGTGGGACGCCCATCCAGGACGGAGCACTGGCCACAACTCCACAGAACGACACACGGCCCGGCCCAAAGCGACGAGCCTGAGCCCTTCTCTTGAGACCACAGGAGGGACGCCCAGGCTGCCGAGCTGTCGCGGGTGCAGGCCAGCCCGCCGAAGCCGCCCCTCACCCTGTGGGGCGACGGTTAGAAATAGGGCGATGGGGGCTGGGACAGCTTGCAGAACCGACAAAGGGCTGTGCCCGCTTCTGACCAAAGTGGGGGCCGCACAGAGGCCCGCACACCCAGGTGCCCAAATGCACGTGACCTACCTACAGCGTCCCAAAGTGGAACCACTGTGTCCCCCGACAGTTGACAGGCACACATGTGGTCTGGCCACACGGTGTCATTCACTTGTGACTCCTGATGCCCCATGGTGGACCCGAGGACACGGAGCTCGAGAAGGCCCATCACAGGCCCCGCTGTGTGATCACCCATGTGCGGCCCCAGGTCCAACTCAGAAAGTGGGGGTGAGGTCCCGTGGGACGGCAGGGCATCTGGGGGCCGGGGTGACACTGCATGACGTGTGGACGTGCTCAGTGCCATGGACGACATGGCAGCGGGAGAGCAGGCGGGGGTCTGACATTTCCGTTGCACCACAAATAAAAGATGCACAAAGCAAACTGTAGAACGAAATAGTAAAACTGCCAAAATGGCCAACCACCTTGAGAAAATGGAAGAGGGTTTTGCATTTCAAGGAAACAAAGACACTCCGAGCGACGGCAGCTGAGCTCCTCAGGCGCTGGGGCGTGTGCCGGCAGGCCGCAGGGAAGGAATGCGGGTACCATCCGGCCAGAGGCCCCACGACGGGGTCCCTGTGCTCCCCCGCAGCATGCATGACGCTAGGCGGTCAGCCCACGAGCCGGAAGCAGGAGGACCGAGCACGTGGTCTGCACTCAAGAGCTCGGGCCGGCAGCAGCATAGCCTCCACAGCAAACCTTCTAGAAGCAGCTCGGCCTGGCCGCGGGAGATGCTCCCTGGGGGGCCAGCCCCCACGCCACTTGAAAGGTGCGGGTGACACCCCTGGGCCTACTGTGGCTTCCATAGGAGCGAGCCTGGTCCAAGGCCCCGAGGGAAGCGGGGCCCCCCACAGAGCTGCACTTCAGACATCGCCCTGAAGAGAATGAGGACCAGCAGCCCTGGAGATGAAGCCCGACCAGGGACACCAGGGCCGAGGCACCGCCTCAGCAGCCGCAGGAAATGAAAGCAAATCCCCTTCCAAACAGGGTAGCCCAACGCGAAGCCTCCCGCAGCCCTGGGACACCGCCCGGGGAGAAAGGACCCCCGCGGGACGGGCACCGTCCCCCTTCCCGACCTCTGCCGGTCCGGGCAGGTGTCCGGCCCAGCGCGGAGGCAGCCCAGCCCGGAGTGCCTCGCCGCGGCAGCCAGGGCTCACCTCGCTCACAGCTGCGGGAGCCTTCACACGCCAGACAGACCGACGCGGGTCAGGCCGGCTGGGCGACACGACTGCACGGAAGGATGTTAAAAAAAAATCACAGTTTTGATAGTTCTGCAAAAAAAACTTAGCAAATTTACAACAAAACTGTCAAGTAATTAAGGCAAGGCACTTCACACATGAACTTAAACTGCTAATTAAAATCCCCTCGCTTAATTGACTACATTTGCATATCATTCAACTAGGGAGTGTAACGTCTTAATGGCCTGGGCAGCAGGCGAGGGGCCCCAGGTGAGACCCCAGGCTTCACACCAGGCAGGGTGCACAGACCCCTGGGGAGACCCCCCCCCTGGCGTGGACACCTCTGCTCTGTCCACAAGACTCCGCTCTTGTCTCTCGTCTAGCCTCTCCTCCAACGACAAAGCGCCAATTCCCCGAGAGCGTGACCTGTGCTGGCTCCCTACACACTCCTGAGCGTGGTCCTTCCAGAGACACCCCCGCCCCTACAGGGGCCAAGGGCCGAGTCCAGGGGAGGGAAGCCTGGCACAGGGAAGGTGCCACGGGACCAGGGTCACGAGGGTCGGGCTGCTGATGCTTTCAGTGGCGAGGCTACACAAAGACTGCAGCCCCGTGTCCACAACGCCCGCTGCCCACTGCCCGCAGCCAGCCGTGTGCCGGCAGCCCGGCCTCCGCTCCTCAGTTTAAGTGGCGTTAGAAGGCGTGACCCCAGGGTGGGCCCCGAGAGACCTCGAGACCACGGCAAGAGACACAGAAAGGCAGATCCTGAAGCAGCCCGCAGTCGAGTACAACAGCGGTGTCACAAGCCATCAGAGCAGCCGCAGGTAGGTGGGAAGACACTGCTCCCCACGGGCCGACCTGGCCCCAGGGCTGGGCCACCAGCAGGCGCGCACCAGGGGCAGGGGGCATGTGGCCCCGAGAGCTTGGCGGCGCCCTGGTAAGCCAGGAGCAGCCGCCCCTGCTCAGCTGGCAGGGCTGCTCTCCCACAGGTGCCCCGGCACCGGAGTCCCTTCCTGGCCCAGGCCCCCTGCTCTGAAGCAGGACTGGCCCTCGAGAAGAGCGGTCAGAGAACATCAGGCCGCAGCCACGTCAACAGCAAGTGGCTCCTGAGACCATGTGGCCACAGCTCCTCCAGGACAGGCGGCGGACACCACACACAGCACAGTCCACACCAGGAGGGCTCCCCAACACCCGACTTCTAACGGGCCTCCGGGGGTCAGCCCTGTGCCTGCAGGCTTGGCTGCGTGTCGTCATCGCCCCACGACGCCCACACAGGATGCAGGAATTGAGAGGCGAAGGGCCATGCAGTGCCCTGGGCCCCCAGACCCCGCAGCTGCTGACCAGGGGGTAGATGGAGCCTGAGGTCCCCCTGCAGCCACAGCCTGTGCGGCAGGCAGCTCGGGTCCCCGGAGTCCCTTCTTGACAAGGGAAAGCCCCTGAGCAGCCCCCTGCAGCAGCCCAGGGCAGCAGCCACCCCACAAAGACATCCAGCGGGGCCAGGTCGGGCGCCGCACATCAGACCTAAGCGAACCGCCTTCAGAAGTGGGACAGGACATGGGGCGGAAGGCGTCCGCAGCGTGCCCACCATCGCCTGGCTCCCACGGCCACAAGAGCAGCAGCGAGCCTGAAGGTCAGCAGCACTTTCATTCCGTGCCCGCGAGTCATTCATCAAGCACCGATCTGGCAGGGACTGGGGGCCCAGCCATGACCAGAGCAGCCCTAGGCTGCCAGCACCACAGACACAGCCCCCAGGCGCTGCAACAAGGCCCCCATGTCTGCAGGACGCGTGCCCTCACGCTTGATGAGGCTTCACCAACAAGAACGCGGGACGGGCAGAGGCCAACGCGCAGTCTCACTGCGTCCCGGCCTCGCATGAGACCCGCCCACCACACCTGTAGGCAGGAAGGCACAATAGGGACAGAACTCCCAGAGAAGGCTGGCACAGCCGTGGGACACACCGCAGGGCCATCCGGCAGGGCTCCGTCTCCTCTGGTCCTTGCACCTGTGCGTCTGCCCCGCATTCGGGTCCTCACTGACTGGCCAGGTCGAAGGGAGCTGCGAGGCCCGTACGCTCCCAGCACGACCAGCCATACGGCCTGGGAGACGGCAGGGGGTGCAGGCAGGCCCTCTGCTGGGAGACCTCCCCACTACCTACCCGTCCTGTTCAGAGGTGCCACCGCCCTGAACCCACGGCCTGGGCCCGCAGCCCAGCACCAGCCAAGTCACTCGGACCACGCAAGCCACAGCAGAGGCGGCGGCTGCCAGCTCCCGGTGCCTTCTCTGTGACGGCTGGCCAGCCCCCGGCTTGCTAAGAAGCAGCGCACCGGTCTCAGGGTGACAGGGAAGGGCAGTGGCAGCCTCTCCATCCTCTCAGGTCTTAGGGAAATAATTCAGCTCTGTATTTTGACTCAAAACAAAGAAACTTTTTAAAAACATTTCAGTTGAAACTTGCATAATTCTTCCAGCGGAGAAGCCCTCCCCAGCTTTCGCAATCCTTAGAAAGAGACACATTATTGCTGCTTGTGTAACAGTCTCCGGCCGCAGGGAGTCCGCCGGCTACCTCCCGCCAGACAGCCAGGGAGCCGCCGGAAGCAGCCCCAGCCGGCGGGGCGGTCACACCTCCCCACACTTCCTCCATCGCCGCGGCGTCTGCCCGCACTCACCGCTGAGAAGGCAGACACCGCGGTCAGGGACCCGCCCGGCGCTGCGGCTGGGGACCCCAGGGCGGAGGGCAGGGACCCAGGCAAGACTCCCGCCTGCACCCTAGTGCCCAGACCGACTGCAAGCCTCGCATCAGCACCGCCCTGAGGCACTGGGTCTAGAGCAGGGACAGGACCACGGAACCCAGGAAAAGCTGGAGCAAGACAAGGCAGAGGACACCTGAGCCGCCCAGCCCTGCCTAGACCTGGCATCAGGGGAACGCGGCCCCATTCCGGCAAGTCCTGACGTTCCCTCCCGTGGTCAGTCGGTTGAGAGCCAAATGGCCGTCGTGGCCGGGAGCCTGAGCCCCGACCCCCGGTCTACACACGGAGGAACAGGCGCATCTCGAGACTCCCTGGCGGCCTGGCCATCTCTGCTGAGAAATACGGCCCTCAGAGAGAAACGTCAGCCAGGGGCCTGAGGGAAAGGTTAGCTGCACAGCCAGATCCATCAGCCCTACGAGGCTGGGTCCTCACATACAAGGGCGAGCTGTGCACGAAGGACAGACACAGCTCCAGGGCGGCACGGGCTCCCCGTCCAAGGCGGCAGCATGGACAAGCCACAGGCACGGGGCCCTCTTTCCACGCACAGCACAGCCTGCTCCCCACCTGGGAGGCAGAGCGCCGCCCTGCTGGCACCAGGAGGGGCCCCTGCTTACCCGGCAGCGCTGAGGTCCCGTCACGAGGCGCTGCTACCTGGCAGCAGCAAGTGACACCTGCCAACACCCACCCTGGGCGCAGGCCCCAGACGCGGGGAGAAACGGAACACCAGCAGCAGGCAGCACCTCCGACAGTCCCGATTTCGCCTGGAGGACAACCGAGGCTCAGGGAGGTGTGGCGGCCCCAGCTCACACAGCAGCGAGGGGCAGGGGAAGGCTGTGTGAGCAGCCCAGGGGGCCGTGGCTGGCAGTCCCCGCGGGACGCCCAGGAAGCTGGTTCATGGCATCCAGAAAACCCAACACTGCCAAATGGCCAAGCAGGGCTCCGACACCAAGGCACCTGCAGGCTGCCCCACACAGGGCTGCCCCTGGGGCAGCCACGGGCGCCCCAACCCCACGGTCAGGCCGCAGCAAAGCACGGGTGTGCGAGGCCACTGAGCACCAGGGCAAGACAACAGACCCGACGCGTGTCGGCTAGTAGGAGCCCCCAGAAAACCCAGGGCGCACGCCGTAGCTCAGGTGGGAACCCCGGCCACCCCCACCCCTGCGGCCTCACCGTGGGTCAGATGAAGCGTCCCACGTGCCTCCTCCCAGAAATGCAGGCTGCACGGGCCACCCCGAGACTGAGAACCCTCTGCCATGGGGCCCTACTGTGCGGACAGCCAGCGCCATGCTGGGGACCCCGAAGAGGTTGGGACCCCAGAACTCCAGGCTGCGCCATCGCTCGACCTGGCAGCGGGTGGCACCAGACAGGAGGAACGCAGGGCCCAGGCAGCCAGGGCCCAGGCTCGTCCCGCAGCGAGCGGGCGGAGGGCGTGCTGGAGCTGGGGAGCGGGGAGGCGCACCGGACCCACGGGCGTGAGGGCTGCAGAACGTCACCGGGAAGCAGACGCTAGTCGGATACGAGCGCGCGGGCTGGCAGGCGGGCAGGCAGTAAAGGAGAAAGGGCAGCCAGCCACCTGCGGAGAGGTCAGTGACCGCGTGGCTGGCCGTGGCGGGACACTGCCTGCCTTCTTCCAAGCACCACCTGGGCCCACAGGCTCCACAGATACTCGCCCAGAACCTCTGACTGGCTCCGCAGTGGTGACCAAGAGGCCAGCCTGGCCTCCAGCCAGCCCCGGACAACAAGAGCCCACAAACACACACATGACCGAGTTGGACAGACAGACAGACACTGGCACACTCTGCCAGGTGAGGCCCTGCACTGTTCTGAGGAGTACCTGCCCAGGTGCCCCCGCCTCCAAGCACACCCTCCCACAGTCCTTCACTCCTTGGCCCAGGTCCGCAGGCAGGAGCCTGGGGTGCAGAAGCCCCCAAATGAAAGGCCCACCATGTGCAGGGAGTGCCAAGCATGCCACCCACTACCAACACCCCTCCCCATCCCGCACAGCCGCCCCCGCGCCAGCCTAGCTCAGGACAGCACCGCCGTGTACACACACGCACGCACACAAGCACGCACACGGGGGGAGGGGGGCCTCCCAGCACAGGCGCGACAGGCCCTCGCTTCTCCAGTCCCTCCTCCCAGAGACTCTGACACTCCGCTGGAGGGGCGCCCAGAGAAACCGGGCGGGAGCATCTATTCACAGATTTAGAAAAAAAAAGTTTGATGCAATAGCTGAATTAATTAGGCCTCCCAAGAATAGCTGAGCCAGTGCAGCATTCTGTGTGTGCGATTCAGTAAGCCTGCATATTTTTTAAAAAGTTACAAGCACTGAGCAGCGGGTGGAGAACACCGTTAAAAGTCGTGAGGACCCCAGCAAACAGTTCCGGTGTCCACTGGTCGATCACATGGCTCCTCATCCAGCCAGCCAGAGCCTAAGCAATGGCCTCCCCGCCGAGGCCGCTCCCTCCTGCATTTCAGAGGGAGCCGGAAAGGACACGTCCGAAACAAATCGCGGGCCATCGGCCACTCCGACACTTGGAGCCAGTGCCAGGAGCCCCTGCCCCGCACCGGCCGTTCTGCGATCTTGTCCCTGGCAGGCCCAGGGAGACACAAGAGCCGGAGGCACTGAGTCTCAGCCCCTGGCAACCTCGGCCGGGACACCTGGCTTCTTTTCTGAACATCTCCCCAACTTCAAGGCACAGACATACCCTGCCTGGCCAAGTTCTGTCTGCTGGGGTTCAAGAGCAGGCGCCCCACTGTCGCCAAGCTCTCAACACTACCTAGGGGGCCGGAGGCTGTGGCCTGAACCCAGCAGAAGCCCAACTTCCTGGGAGTGACCCGGGGGCATGTGGGGGCCACCAGGCTCGGCCCACTTGGGCCCTGGCTCCCAAGGCTTCCTCCAGCCGCCGGGCCTGCCGAGGGCCTCTCCTTGGGCTCCGCAGCCTCCGGGGGGAATGGCGCCCCTGCTCTAAGCTTCTTTCAAACCAGACAAAGCCCTGAGGTGTGCAGGAGGCAGGAGGGCAAGCCCCAGCCTGTGCGGACCAAGGCCCCGGCCCCGCAGGCCCCCACCCGACACGGGCCGGCGCGCGTTTTCCCAGGACGCCCCTCCCGGCGGCGCCTGCCCAGCTCCCAGGCCAGGGGCTGCGCCCGACCGCCGGCGGGGACACTCACCCGGGGCACCCGCCGCTTATACTTGTTGCCGTAGTCGAACTTCTCCTTCACGTCGTCCAGGCAGCGGCCCAGGCGCGCCTGCTCCTCCTTGCCGGTGTAGTCCTGGCTCAGCAGGATGTAGGCGCGCCAGTTGGCCGAGTCGAAGCCCCAGTGGCAGGTCCGGTTCTCCAGCGCCTTGTGCGAGTGCACCACGAACTTGTGCGGCGGGTACAGCAGGCGGCAGTCCAGGCACTGGATGCAGGCGGCGCTGGGGCTGCTGTACAGCTCGGGCAGCAGCAGCCCCTTGCACTTGCCGAAGCACTCGTGGTACACGCGCAGGCTGCGCTCGCTCAGCTCCAGGCCCAGCGCCAGGCTGGCGGCCAGCTCCTTCCTGCAGGGCGGCGGGTAGGCGCCGCCGTAGAGCAGCGCGTTGCACAGGCGCTCGGCGTCCGTCTTGGTGATGAGCCCGCACGAGGGCGCCGAGAAGGGCAGGATGCCCATGACTTTGAGGATCTCCAGCTGGTCGGCCGTGCAGCGCGAACAGTAAATGTGCAGCTCGTCGCACACCGAGTTGATCTGCTGCAGCGAGAAGTCGCGCAGCACCGAGTTGAGGATCTGCGGCAGGCACAGGCGCTTCTCGCCGCCCACCACGAAGCACGAGATGGTCTCCCCCTCCAGCACGGTCTCGCAGCGCTCGGTCGAGCGGTCCGACGGCATGAAGAAGGGCCCGGGCAGCACGGGCGGCGGCGGCTGGATGGCAGGCAGGTGCAGCACGGGCGGGGGCTCGGCGGCCGCCGGCACCGGCGCCGGCACCGCGGCGGCGCCCGCCTCCTTGGCGCTCTCCTTCTTGTAGGCCTCCTGCGCCCAGCGCGCCGAGAAGGCGGCCGGGCCGCCCAGCGAGCTCATGGAGCTCAGGTGGAACTGCTCCAGCGTCTTCTGCAGCCCCGGGTGCGGCTGGAAGCCACCGCGGCCGCCCGCCGCCGCCTCCATGGTGCGCTCCGGCTCGCCGGGCCGCTCCCGCGCGCCCAGGCCCCCGCGGCCCCCGCCGCCGCCCCGCGCGCCGCGGCGGCGTCCCCGGCCCCGGCCGCGGCCGCCCCCCGGCGCCGGCTCCCGGCCGATCACGGCCGCGGCCTCGGCCTCGCCCGGGGGCGCGAAGGGGAAGGCGGGCGGGGCGAAGGGGTCCCGCCGCTGGAGCCCGCCGCCGGCCGGGCCCGGCGCCACATCCACGCGCCCCGCGCCGCGCCCGCCGCCGCCGCCGCCGCCGCCGCCCGGGCCCCCCGCGCGCCCCCCGCGCGCCCCCCGGGCCCTAGGCGCGGGGCATGCCCCGGCGCGCGCCGCCAACGCCAACGCCAACGCTCGCGGGCCCGGGGCTCGCGGGGGGCGCGCGGGCAGGTGCCGGCGCCGCGAGGCGCGAATCGCCGCGGCGGCCGAGGCCGAGGGGCCCGGGAGGAGCGGGGGCGCGGGGCCCGCCGGGCCGTCCTCGCGCGGCGCGCCGCCGCCGCCGCCCCGCTCCTCCCACCGCGCGGCGCCCGCCCGGCTCGTCCCGGCGGCGCTGGACGTCCGCGTCGCGCCCGCCTCCCGCCGCCCCGGCCCGGCCCGCGCCCACGCCCGCCCGCCCGCCCACCCGGCTCCGCGGCTTCCGGGGCGGCGGGAGGCGCCCGTCCGCGGCGGCCCTCAGAGCGCGGCGGCGGCGGCGGCGGCGGCGGCGGCGCGGGGCTCGGCGCACATCCTCCCGGCGGCTGACTCCGGCTCGGACTGAGCGCCGGGCGCTGAGCTCACGCCGCCGCCCCGCCCCGCGCCGCCGCCCCGCCCCGCGCCGCCGCCGCCGCCGCCGCCGCCTCAGCGCGAGCGCCGGCCTGGAATGCGACCGCCTGCCGCCGGGCGCTTCCAGGAACACACGCTCGGCCGCGCTCGGGTCCGTCCGCCCAGGACTCGGGTGAGCTCGGCCCCGCTCGGCCCCGCTCGGGCGGTGCTCGGCCGCACTCGGCCGCGCTCGGTCGCGCTCGGTCCCGCTCGGCCCCGCTCGGCCCCGCTCGGCCCGGCTCGGCCCCGCTCGGCCCCGCTCGGCCCCGCCCGCCGGAGACCCAGCCCCTCTCGCCTCCCTTGGCCCCGCCCTCCGGAAGGCCGCCCGGCGGGGGTGGCGGCGGAGCCCGAGGCCCCCCTTCCGGCCGAGGCCGCTTCCTGCGCGGCTGGGAAGGCGCCCGTGCTGCCGCCGCCGCCGCCGCCGGGGCCAGAACCCACACGCGGCCCCGCCACAACCGCGAAGCAGCGGAGGCGGGGGGATGCGGCCGCGCCGCCTCCACCGCAGACACGGGGCCCCGCGGTCCCTACGCCTCGAGGAGTCCGCGCGACACCCTGGTGTCCCACACACGTTGGAGACTTAACAGAACGTCCCCGGAACCCCTCGCGTGTCCCTGCACACCTGGGACGCCACGCAACACGCCCCAGCCACACAAAAGGAGACAGGGACTCCAAAAAGTGGGATCCAGGGTCCCGCCAGCGACAGGTGCCTGGCAGAACAAGGTGGGGGTGCTGCGCGGGGAGGGACTGGACACCCACGCGGGAGACGGTGCCTGCCGCTGCCCTGGCCCCAGCCCAGGCAGGTGTGCGTAGCGCCCCTCGGGGGTGCAGACAGGCATCACCACCCACTCCTGACCTCGCACCCTGTCCCCACCTAGGCCAGCAGGACCGCACTGGACAGCAGTTCCCTCCTGGGTCCCAGTACGGGGCTGCCTGCTCCTTGGGGAGGGTCTTGGTACCCGAAACCTCGGGACAGAACAGGTTCCCCGGGGCCCAGGAGTGAGCCTGGCCACCTGGCCACGCACTAATGTGCAGGAGGACAGACAAAGCAGTGTCCAGCAGGGCTTTGGGACATGAGGACATGAAATCAAGGAGGGGGAGCAGAAAGACAGGCCAGCTGAGCTGAACTTCTCTGCAGGATGAGGGCACCAGACCAGCCCAGGTGCTGGGGACACTGCGCTGGAGACCACTTTGGTCTGGTGACCTTCCCTGATACCTGCAGCCTTCCTCTCTGTGGAGGCTGGAGCTGCCCCCACAGCATCACCCCTGGGGGCAGCTCTGCAGACGCAGGTAGGCTGCGGCGAGGGTCAGGGTGCAGGCGCCACATGAAAACCTGCCTGCTTCCCACCCGCTCCTGCGCCCTCCCTGCCCTGGCTCTGCCCTGGCATCACCTTTGTCCTGCCGCCTCTCTCCGCTCTCCAGTCCCCAGCAGGCTGCAGCCCCTCATGCCACCGGACTCCATAGTCACCAAAGAGAAAACTAGGAAACGGCTTTCTGTTCTCTACATCGTTTTCTTGGTGCACATTTGGACCAAAAGAGTCTAGTTGCGCACGCAGGCTCTTCTTCCGTGGGGATGTGAGCCCCACGCAGCTTGGCATCTCGTGACAGAGATGGTGGTGGTGTGTGAAGGACTGGCCGCGAGGGCTCCCAGCTGCCTGTGGAGCTGCTCCTCTTTGGGCCCCGAGGGCGCCCCCAGAAAGGGCCTGGTGGACCCTGGAGCCAGTGAGCTCCAGGACAGGAGAGGAGGGTGCCCCTTGTGTGGGGAGCCCAGATGCTCAGCGCATCAGGCCAGAGAGCCCCCTGGGGCACTCCCGGGGCAGGGGCCCACTCTGCCCTCCCACTCCCTCGGCTCCCACCCCTGTGCCTTGGGAGGCAGAAGGCACCAACTGTCAAAGCCCGCCCTGAGGGCTTGGTGTTAAGCCCGCTCCTGGGGAGCAGTCCACACACAGTCCAGGGACCTGGTTCACAGCCCTAGATCCCGGGGGAACAACTACAGCGTACGCCTAAATAAATGGCATGTTTCTTCTCTTCCTGCCCACTGCCTGCCTGCCTTCTTTTTGGAGAAAAATTTAAAAATGCACTGAGACGTTCCTTCGAAACTTTAAATTGGAAAAATATTACTGAAGTAACACAAGCTTGATACAAGTTTTTAAAAGCCATTCGTCCTCGTGTGGACGCCGCTAAAAACAGACCCGAAGACCAAGATTTGATGCGAGTCATTGCTTTGGGAGGTGACCAGGGCGGGGAGGGGGTATGGAGGTGGGAGGCAGGACACAGGATTGTAACATAGCCTGTCGCCCTGGCTCCTAGGGCTGGATTCTGGGACAGAGCCCTCCCTGGGGTCATCCTAGGTGAGGTGCCCAGTCCTGGCGGTGACAGGCAGCCACGGAGCACAGCCAGGGTTGGGGGGATGAGACACTGAAAGGGTGACAGAGCCGCTGGGTCCCCCGGTCCGAGAAGGGAGCCGTGTGTGGAAAGCATCCACCTGCTGTTGGGCAGAGCCCATGTGAAGTAGTGAACCTTGATGGCTACAAACGAGAAGAAAATGATATACGCAGATGTGCGTTCACACAAAATCTCATGATGCCCAGCTCCATCCTCCAGAGACCCTGAGGGACATCGTCCCGAGAGCAGTGAGCAAACAGAGCGCCCACACACTGGCACTGAGTTCGGTCCCCACTACACAGAGCCCAAGTCATTTGGAGAAACTGGGCCCAGGTGAGAGCAGTCGCAGGGCGACCGGGACCGTCTTCCAGCCAGGAGGCACGGAAGGGCTCCGGTAGTGAGGAGGACACATCCGCAGGACATGCTGCTGTCCAGTGGGGCGCCCCTGGGCAAGGGACCCACACAACAGTCCTGGATCTTGATTGTCGAACCTTTATTAAAATGTTTGTTTTTGTTTTTTTTCAAAGGACAGGTGCAGGCAGGAATGAAGGCGAGCAGGCAGGCAAGCAGGAGGAAGAAGCATTTTTGCTGTGTTTCTGTTTAGTTGTTCACACTGGTTGTCCCCACCACCACAACCCAGGGGTGTGTGGCCTGCGCTTCTTCGGAGGCAATGACCCAACTGCTGATAACCAGGGTGCACCTATTAAAGTGTCTTAACCTGTTGAAAGTTCAGTAAGAAATGGGCACTTTACGTGGTTTGAAAGTCGCTGCCCATGAGTGCCATTAGCATGAGCAGCGTGGGTCCTGGGGAACCCATGCTGTGACCACGAAGACCGAAGGACGTCAGTAGCAGAGTCAGCCCACCGCTGACTGGCAGGACAGGCAGCCACGCAGCACTTCGTGCTTCCTGCCCTGGAGACATGACCTGCACCTGATAGTGAGGAGCCCAGACGGGCCCCGGGAGGGACTTTGCTCTGTGGCCGGGCCCAGGACTCTCAGGGGTCAGGTCACAGCCGCCAAGGAAGGAGGAATGTTCCAGACCCAGAGTCCGGAACACAAGCACCACAGGAGACCCTAGGCTCGATCTGGTCACCAGAAAGGCCGTGGGCAGTGGTGAAGCACTTGCCAGCAGCAACTTTTATCGCTTGGGGGATGCCGCTCCTATGCGGTCCTTGCAGTCTTCTGCAAGTTGGGGTTTACGAGAAAACGCGAGGTTTGCTTGTAAGCACATGGTGGGAAGAAGGCACGGTTCTCTGTTCCGCCCTGCTGAGCCCACGCTGCCCATGGCCCGGAGAGCTGACAGTCCTGTCACCAGGTGCGGCGGGGCGAGGCCTGAGGGCACGCAAGCTGGTCTGCTGCAACGCCAACCAAGCAGGAGAGGAGGACCGGCCTTGTCCAACATGCTGGTGGAAATAACCGTCTGTCTTCTGAGACGTGCAGAGCAGGGACCCCGGAGCCCTGAGCACGGCCAGGTCAGGTGCCACGTGAGGAATAGGGTGGGGTCTCGGTGGTGACGTGAGGCAGGGGCTGCATTACGGCCAGCCTGGCACAGAGCGGAGCCACGCCATGTCTGAGGTGGGAGCTGGAAGCAGGTGTCCGTCACGATGACCCACGCTGAGAGGGCTGTTCCGCGTGAAAGGGGCTGCAAGCTCTGTCCACTGGCCTGGAGGTGGGTCCGGAGAGCAAGCAGGATGGGCAGGCGTGGTGCACCTGCACAGAAATGCAGGCAGCCGTCGGAGGTGTGTGGGCTGAGCTACGGCCAGAGGAAATTGGCAGCCGGGAAATGAAGTGAGGCGAATCTCGGCTCCGGGAAAAACTAAGGAAAGCTCAGCCACGTCCACTGGATGCTCAGCAGCAGGTGGAGGGGCCGTGTCCGCTGAGGGGAACGGCGCGCCGGTCGGACATGCTGGGAATGGGACGGCCGGAGGATGGAGAGGCTGGAGGATGGAGGGCCCGACAGCCAAGGGGCCATGGACTCTTACTGTTCTTCTGTTTCTTTCTCTGATCCTCTGATAACAAACAACCCAGAACTTTACACTAAAAATAAATAACAGAAAATAGCTGACATCCCGATGGCACAATGCTGCCCTTTAGGGTGTAGAAGGAGACACGAGAAAGTCGCTGACTAAAGAAGGAACCAGAATGGAGGGCAGGGTGTGTTGAATTATATCTAAGAAATGGGGAATCTATGCATAGGTAAGTATTTCATTGTGTGGAATAATTACTACCAAAAAAATTAATCAAAAAAAAAAAGAAGGAGCCAGAAAGCTCTCAACCCGACCGCCGAGGCCCTGGGTGTGGCCGGAGCCGATAGGCCCGGCCGTTGCTATGTCGGAAACGCCACGGTTCCAGCCGAGGGGGCTTCGTCAGCTTTCCCGCATGCTGCCCTGTGCTCTCTCCTTTCCCAGAGAAGCTGCTTTTGGTTATGTTGACCTTCCCTGTGGTTTCTTCTGGACATTCTGGCCGGGAGGGACTCCCCGCATCTTCTGGAACCTTCTAGGGGTCCGCAGCCCAGATACCAGGGCTCCACCTCCCATGGCTAGAAGGTGGGGTGGTCGGGTGTGTGTGGTCCCCGGGAGGCCCAGCAGGCAGCAGGCCTGGGGTGGGGTCCCCCAGGCGATGTGTGGGAGGTGCTGCATGGAGGGCTGGCCCTGGAGGCCCCGCTCCTGTCACCACTGGAAACAGGAGGAGCCACGTAGCCTTGTACCCCACACGCTAGTCCCCACTGCACCACCCCACCCCCGGGGTCTGCCCTGTGGAGGCTGTCTCCCCGGAGGTGGGAGGGAAGTGGGACTCCCGTCCTGTGCCCAGCAGAGCCCCTAAATGCCCATCCACAGCTCCGGGCCAGGGCCAGACGGCTGCTGGGCCCACAGCACGGCGGGCCAGGCCAGGCTGCGAGGCAAGGCTGCGTTGGAGCCCCTTCCCTGGGAGCCCCCGGCTGGCCCTGGCAGCAGCACCGGCGCCTCGGAGTGGGCACCGGCCGCAACGGGTAGGACGGAGGGACGGGCACTGGCCTCTCCTGCCTGGGGCTCTGAGCCCAGGGGCTGGCGGCCTGGCTCCGGACATGCCTTCAGCCTCAGGCCCTGCCTGAGGCCCGCCCCTGCCCGCAGGACCCTGTCCCTGAAGCGTCCTGTGCTGTTCTGGAATGTGTGCCGTGCTGGCCCGGCTGCCCAGGGCTCTGACCACACCCCACCGATCACAGGGCCACCTTGCACCAGTGCCCTCAGCCTTGTGGCCGGCGGGTCCCGGGACCAGAGCTCAGTCCATGTGGAGTTCGCGGCGGGCGTGAGCAGCAGCCTGGCATCACGGCCCCTGCCGGTCACGCCGGGCGCTACAGACACAGGCAAGCTCTCCTCGGTCCGCCACAGGGCCTACGGGGCCAGCGGCCGCGGGGCGGACGACACTGACAGGCACTGGGCCTGCCTGGGTGTTTCATCCTCCATCCCAGAGGAGGCAGATGAGCCCACTGGGGTCAGACTCCGGCCTCTGAGTACAGGGCCTGCCTGTGGGCGAGGGGAGCCTGCGGCCCAGCTGCCTGCCGTGGGGCGTGGGTGGGGGTCCTCCGAGGACCAGACCCCAGTGGGCCCAGCCGGCAGCCCCTGCACACCGCCAGGCCATGCTGGTGACGCCTCTGTCCGCCCCCAGCCCCGTCTTCACCCCCCACAACATTGGGACGATCCCCATCCGTCTCTGGGGCCCTCTGTCCTCGGTCATCTCCCGGGAGCGGGCCCTGCAGGCGTCCTGCGCTGTCTGCGCTTCTCCCGCGACCCTTCAGGCCCTGAGGTCAGCGTCCTCTCGCTGGTGCTCTGGTCACTGCCTGACACCTGTCCCTTCTGCTGGGGGTCCGAGGACATTGCTGGTGGTGAGCAGCGAATGGACTCATTAACCCAGGGGACCCCCGGAGGCTCAAGTATGCCCAGTGGGGCCTGAGGGGCACGGTCCAGACCCAGGCCCCGGGACTGCCGGCCCCCCTGCAGTCCCCTCTCCTCTGGGATAGCCTGAGGGTCGGGCCTGTCACCGAGGAGCAGGGGAGTCACACCCCAGAGGGGGCTGAAGCAGAAGGGCCCCCACAACGGCCCCCAGCGAGCATCCCGCAGGGGCCCACAGGGCAGAAGGCAGATACCGCCCATCCTCAGAGCTCCCCAGAGGGTGCTGGGTGACTCGGAGGACCTCACATTCCTGCAGACCTGGCTGGTGGGCAACTCGGATCTGGGTCCACAGCCTCCTCGGCCACACCCTGTACCCAGGCCTGGCCCAGGCACTGGCCCTGCTCCTCCAACCCTCCGGCCCTCTCCCGCCCCAGAGGACCAGCCCGTGCCCGCCTGACTGCAGGCCTGGCCCGCTCTCCAGGAGGCAGCCCCTCATCGAGGGCCCCTCCCGCCGCCACCGTCATTCCTGGCAGGGCCGGAGTGAGCTCACTCATTACATAAGGCCTATCAGCTCGCTCCTGAGGGAGTGAGTGGCGCTGCGTGGGGCTCTGGGCCTCCACCCTCCAACCGCCCCATCCCAGCCCCCCACAATGGCATGCTGGAGGAGAGAGACCCCGTTCCTTCAGACCTGTGGCGGGCACCCTGCCCACGGCCTCAGCCTCAGGAGGGAGGGAGGGAGGGAGGGAGGGAAGGAAGGAGGGAAGGAGGGAGGGAAGGAGGGAAGGCCTTCTCTGGGCTGCCTCCCTGACAGTCACTGTCCCGGGTCCCCAAGGGGCTGTGCCTTTCTTGGGCTGGTTGTCACTTCATTGCCTCTCTCATGGCTGTCCCTGGGGGCACCTGGTGGTCCACAGCCCCCAGCCCAGTGGCAGGGACCCCGGCGAGGTGTCCTCCTGGGGAGGGGCCCCCAGCCGCACAGCCCAGGACACCCCTGGAGGAAGGCAGGACTTGCTGTTCTGTCTGTGCTGGGCTCCCCAGAGAGCACCCGGGGTCCTGGGATCTGCTCATTTATGAGGGCTGAGGGCCACTCGTGACGACACGGGGACCCACGGGGACACAATTGAAGGGACTCCAGATGGAGTGTGCTGGGCAGTGTGGAGCCACGGTCTCCTGGGCCTGGGCAGGGGCAGGACCCGAGGGAAGGAAGACCCGGGCGGGGCTGCCTGGGACCCGAGAGGCGGGGCGGTCCCCTCCAGTTCTTCTGAGCCCGCCCTTCCCTGCTCCAAAAACAGCAGGGCCAAGGCACCCAGGCCCAGGGGGCCGGCTGGGAGGATGTCTGGGGGGTGGCCTGGTGTATGTCCCCCGGGCAGGAAGAACCTTCCGCGGGTTCAGGGCTCCTGTGGGGACCTTTCGGGCCACGCCGCTTGGGAACAAGCCCCGGGAGGGTGGCAGGGACACAGGCCCGCATGCGGTGGCAGAGCACAGGCCGCCTCCTGCCAGACTCCGCACGGCCTCGCCCTCCTCCTCCGGAAAACAAGGCATGGACGCCTTTCTTTGCAGAGACGCGGTTCTTGGAACTCACACCCTCTTGGGTTTGCTATTTTTACCCACCCCAGTCTTCCGGTCTCCATGGCGACGCCTCCAAACAGCAGATTCCAGGCGCAGTGACGTCACCTTTCCCGTTCCTGCCGCCAGGCCTCGAGGCGCTGCTGGGCCACGCTGCCCAGCCGGCCTCCCGCCCCCAGGCTGACCCAGCCCCGTGCCGGGTGGGCGGGCCTGGGGCACTGTGCGGGGTGAGAGCACCCCAGCTCTGCTGCAGGCCAGGGCAGGGAGGAGGGGCAGCAGCCTCTCTGGCCTAGAAAACCCCCTGTGGCCCGAAGCAGAAATGGAACCGTGGTAGGGTGCAGTCCCCCGGTGTCCAGCCCTCAGGAGGTAGTTAGGCACCCGTCCTGCCAGGCCTGCAGCTCCCGACCTCCCGAGCTGGGCCCCTCAGCAGCCTCTCATCCACACCGGGTCCTGATCAGACAGCAGGACCAGGGGCCTCAGCCCTCTTCCAGGGCCAGGCCCTGCTGTCGGTCACCAGGCTGCCGCACACCTAGCCTGATGTCCACCTGTGGCCCAAACCAAAGATGGCAACACCTGGGTCTGAATGGTCACCTCTGACATCCTTGCCACTTTGCAGGGTCCAAGACAAACACAGTGCAGCCCCCTCCCCGTGGGCCCTTCCAAAAGCAGACTCGTGGGCCCTGGGGCTGCCGCCGGAGGGGCAGGCAGGGCTGGGCTGGAGCCCCCGCAGAGCCCGCGAGGTTGGCCTCACTCTGTGCTGCCCCATCGGAGGGCAAAGACGACAGCAGCGCCTCCTCAGCCGCTTGCTGCCTCAGCTCCCAGAAGGCACGAGGAGCGATGGATTCCAGCCCATCCCTCCCTTCCACTTGCCCGAGGCTGCGGAGTCCCGACTTGCCCCTCTGACGGGCAGGCACTCACAGGTCTGGGCACGCGGGTGGGTGGGCACCGGCCTAGCCCCACAGGCACATGCACAGAGAGGCACAGGAGAAGGGAGCCCGTGTGGGCCCTCGTAGACTGCCGACCCCCAGGTGGTGTCCCAGGGGAGCAGGCGGAGAGGAGGACGTGGGTGTAGCTGGAGGCTCCAGCAGGAGGAGCCGCAGCCTGAGCAAAACCTCGCCAGTTCCCTCTCGACCTGGACGGGAGGCTGAACCCCGGGCCCAGGGGCTGCAGACCGCAGGGGCCAGAGGCCGTGTGTGGCTAGCTCACTGGGCACCGTGAGGGCGCCCCTGACTTGGTGGGCCTCTGCCCCTGCCCTTCTCGCGGCTTTGTGTTATGACGCACGCTCTGCATGTGCCCTGCCTTTCCTCCAACCTGTGGCGCCTCCGCCCCACGGAGGCCCTGGTCTGAGCTCACGGACCTGTCCTGCCCGGCCGGGACCAGGGGTGGCCCAGGGGCTTGGCCTGAGGGCCTGTGGGTGAACCACGCAGGCTGAGTGTGGGACTGATTCTCGCCGGTTTCCCGAGGGTGATGAGGAAGAAGCAGAAAGCAGACCTGCTCTCAGAGCTGGCGGCCTCCGGAGGTGCCGCCCCAGGGGACACGTGCTGAGGAGCACAGCCTCCAGGGTGCCAGCCCAGCGTGGCGGGGTCAGCTGAGGGCTCCTGTGAGGAGCTGACCGCACATACCGTTTTACACGGGGCCATGCCACCTTTTCATATAAATGTTCATTTTGTCCCGTTTTTAATAAACCAGGGTTGTCTTCAAAGTGGGGCAGAAGGGGCAGCTGAGCTGCTCCAGGCCCAGTCTGTGGAGGGGGCCCAAGAGCAGTCTCCTATTGTCCCGCGTTAAAGACAGCCCTTGTCAGTGCTGACAGAGGCAGGCTGTGCCATTGCTGCTGTTCCTGCCCCCTGTGAGGAAACAGAAGCCCCGGGAAAAGGATTCCCTCCTCCCCACGCACTGGTCTCTTCAAAGGGAGCGGAACACTGCAGGGTGGTGGAGCGGCGGGTAAGTACTATAGGGGCCATCTCAGGCATTGCGGGGTCACCTCCGGCACTGCGGGGTCACCTCCGGCACTGCGGGGTCATCGCGGGGTCACCTCCGGCACTGCGGGGTCATCGCGGGGTCACCTACGGCACTGTGGGGTCACCTCCGGCACTGCGGGGTCATCGCGGGGTCACCTCCGGCACTGCGGGGTCATCACGGGGTCGCCTCCGGCACTGCAGGGTCATCGCGAGGCCATCTCTGGCAACGCGGGGTCATCTCCGGCACTGTGGGGTCATCGCGGGGTCATCTCCGGCACTGCGGGGTCATCGCGGGGTCCTCTCCGGCACTGCAGGGTTATTGGATTTCTGGCATAGGGATAATTAAAGCGGCCTGTGTTTTAGGGAGGACATTTAGAGCAGGGATCTTAAAGGCCCCAGATTTAGTCTGCGCCTAAGGTGCCAAAATTCCTGACACTGGTCCTGGCTGTTTGCCTGAAATCCCACCAGACCACACGTCGTTACTGTGGATCACCAACGGGCATCACATAGCACCTACTGGTCGCCGGCCTGGCTGCTCTGCTCCTGCTCGGCTTGCTCTGCCTCCTTCCCTGCCCTCGGTGGCCAGCGCATAACCCCATCCCGTTTTTGCCGTCCCAGTGCCCCATGTTTGTCTCAGGAAATATGGTCAGCCTACCTGTGAGGCCCATTTCAGCACAGCCCTAGGAGGGTGGGCACCTAGGTGGGCAGAAGGCAGGGCCCTGGGCAGGCGTGTGGGCCCTGCAGCAAGTGGGGTGAGAGATGGGCAGAAGCACATTCAGGGACGGGGCGTGGATGGGCATGGCCAAGCCTGAGAAAGGCCCCTGCTGGGTGGGGGGCTCTCCAAGAGGGGCAGGAAGCTCACCCAGTAGCTCCACTGTGCCCCCACTTCGCTACCGGGAAAACTGAAGCTAGATGAGGGGAACTGTTTCAAACATTCGGTTCCCAGATGCACCCCAAGGCTGGCTTGGGGCTGGGGCAACCTTGACCAGCCCTATCTACGTCCATCTGGACCCCGAGGGGCCCTCCCTGCCCTGCCGGGGGCCCAGGCCTATTCTAGGGGAACAGCAGGGCGGCGGGAGGCCGGAGCCCACAGACGCGGCGGGGCCCCTGCAGCACCCTGTGGCCGCCCCTCCAGGGGAGCGCAGGCATCTCCACGAGCAATATTTCACCGGGAAGCACTGGCCCCCAGGCGGGAGGTGCTCACAATCTGGATTGCAGCCTGCTTGCCAGGAGGGCAGTGCGTGGAGCCGAGGGCCAAGGCCCAGGAGGCAGCCCCCAGCATCCCTGTGGGGCAGGGTCCCTAGTCCTGAGAGGCCTGGGCCCGGGGACAGAGCCGCAGCCATCAATGGAGCCCTGAGCCTCGGTTTCCCCTGCAAGGACCACCCTGGTCCGAGGAGCCTGGGCTTCAGCTCTGGGCAGAGAACACAGCCCGTGCACACAGATACACACACGCACACACGCACACACGCACGCCGGCAGGAACGCGTGTGAGCTTAGACACTTGAGGACAAGCGCGCCCCACACCTGTCGGGCGGGCACACAGACACAGCATGTGACACACCCAAAGTGCACTGACGTGAACACAGCGCAGTGCACACGTGCAGCGCGCACGTGCAGACACACCGAGTGGAAAAGCCAAGGCAGGAGCAGGGTCCTGGGGTCCGCAGCGCCTGGCTCCTGGGCCCTTGGGACTCCTGAGAGCCTCCCGACCAGCCAGTGAGCACGACTGCAGGGACAGTGGCGGGATCCACCCGCCCCGGGGCCACCAGTCCAGTGCTGCACTGGACATGCCGCTCCCCGGGCACACACAAGGCTGGTGTGAAGCAGAGAATGTGCAAAACCGTGCAAATATCGACCATCCGCTTTCATGCCGAAGTGTAGTGTTGCACACCCTGCGCGGAAACAAAACGCCGGTAGAAGGAGCCCCGCCGCCTCTGCTTCTGTGCACCCCTGGGGGGCCCTGGCAGGGCGGGCGGTGGCAGAGGCCAGGTGAGGGCAGCTCAGAGGAGGTAGCGGGCACAGCTTGGGGACAGCTGATGCACAGACAGAAGGCAGCGCCCGCAAAGGATAGCAGCTTGGTGGCGGGTCACTGGTCACATGCTGCTGGAGGGTCCAGATCAGCACAGGCCAGTCATCCCGACAACGCAAGGCAGTGGGAACCCTCCTGGATCGCCCTTTGTCCCCCTGGAGGACCCTGGAGCCTCAGGCCTGGCCTTGAAGTGCAGGTTTGGCACAGGGCTTGGCCAGTCCTCCCTGCCCACCTGGTGGGCAGCTTTGCCCATGCCCCTGCCTGCGGCCAGCATGTTCCTGCGGGCCACCAACCACCAGGGGACACCCCAGCAGGAAGGTTTCCTCAAAGGAGGTGGTGGGCAGAAGACTCAGCAGCTTTTACTGCCACTCCTTTCAGAACCTTCCAGGGCATGGCACTCGGCTGGAGCCAGGCACAGGCCCATGGGGATGCAGGTGGGGACACCAGGGGGGACAACATTCTTTTCCTCCAGCTGAAAGTCAGCAGATGCTGGGCAGGTGGGTATGCTGGGTGAGCCTGGGGAGGGCGGTGGTCCTGGGTGCCAGGGCAGGACAGTCTGCTCCCTCAGGGAGTCCAGAACTGGCAGGGACCTTGCTGCTGCTGGGAGCAGCCTGTGGGGCCACGGGGACCCAGGGATGGAGGAATTGTCCTCACCAGATAGCAGGCCCAGACTGAAGAAGTCGCCACTGCTGGTGCCCAGAGGGTCAGGTGCTCGCATCCCTGCCCGCTGCCCCCCAGGTTGGGGCACGCGGTGCCACCAAGCAGCAGGCCACAGCCCAGGCAGTGAAGGGGCGCCAGTTCCAAGGCCCAGGGCCCTGCGGGGGGCTGCCCACGGGGCAGGAGAGTGAGGAGCAGCTGTGAGAGCGTCTGGCCGTCGGCTCAGGCTGGGGTGCCTACTGCAGGGCCCCCTGGGGCACGGGGACCCGTCCCACCCAGGCAGGGAGAGCAGGAGTCCAGCTGCTCAGCCCCCAGCGGGGCTCCCGCAAGGGTGCAGGTCGGTGCCAGCGGATCCCAGAGAGGGCGGTGCTGGACCCAGCAAGGCTGCCGCACACCGGCGGCCGCAGAAAGGCCAGCTCAGGCGGCTGGCGGCACCGGGTTCCGTGCAGAATCTGGGCCCGGGGCAAAGGTGCTGCCTGGCTTCCAGGTCGATCCCCTGTGGGTCCCCAGCTCCAAGTCGATGGCTCAGTGATGCCCACAAGTCGCGAGTCCTTGACCCCCAGCTCCCGGTACCTCCCTCCCTGACACAGCAGAGGGTCCGGGGCCAAGAGGGGAGGCGGGCCCGGTGGTGCCCAGGGGACTGCGGGGGCTGCTGCCTGCGTGGATGACCACTGCCTGCCCCATTCCTCTGCTTGCCCTCCTCGGGGTGCAGGCCGACGCAGGCCCGCGCGCAAGGCGGCCAGACAGCCACCTGCAGCCTCGAAAGGCCCCTGGCCCCTGGCTGTCCTCTGGCTTGGGGGGGTCCCAGCACACAGATCTTACAGCAGCAGGGGCAGAAAAGCTCGGCTGGCTGGGGGCAAAGACCCAGCCACGGGGTCCTTGATGATCCTGCGTCCTGGATGGTGAGGCCTAAGGGTCCTCGGCACAGAGCTGGCCTGGCCACTCTTGCTCTGGGGCCAGAGAGGGGCCATATGTGTCCTGACCGGCCGCCTCCCCCAGCCTGCATGTGGAAAGGGGGTCACAGACCCCGCGGGAGCCCGGCGTCCCTCACTGTGCCTCAGTTCACGCCCCTTACTGGGGCTGTTGCCAAAGGGTCCCAGAGACACTCAGCAGGTAAGCAGCCCAGGCGCCTGGCTGTTCAGGGGGGGCCTGCCCCTGCCTGACACACCGTCATCACCAGGGGAGTCAGTAACGAGTACCGGTCTGCTGACCCCTGACCCAGCCTCTGCGCCCATGCTGGGTGGGGCTGAGCCTCTGTGAAGGGAGGAAGGAGGAGGAGGCAGAGAACAAAAGAGGGGAGGGGAGGAGAGAGGAGAAGGGGAGATGGGGAAGGGAGGGGAGGGTGGGTGAGGAAGGAGGAAGGCCGTGGGAGGGGCGGGGGAGGGCGGCCACATGGTCACCAGGTTTGTGCCGGGTCAGCCCATCCGAGGGGCCCTAGGGAGTAAGACGGGGCTTCGCCACCACAGACGCGCCTGCACCATGAGGCAGAAATCCCTGCGGAAACGGGTGGCACTCAGCTGGGTCTGTGGCGACCGGGTGGAGTCGCAGACGTGGGCGGGCGAGCCGGCGGGGTCCAGGGGACCTGGGAGGAAGTGGAGGCCCCGGCCGAGGCACGGTGGGTGCGAGGCGCGGGCGGCCAGGCGGTGTGGGCTGGCAGACAGCCCTGAGCCCGACTGCACGATGTCCCGATGTCCCATGCGTGTGCGTGAGACAGAAATGGCGTGAGTGAGTGTCTTCCAGTTCCCTCTAAGTTAAGCAGCTCGACTGGTCAAGCCTGGACTCAGCCCCAGCCAGAGCCTTCCGGCGGTGCCATCAAGCCTCGTGTCGCGTGTCCCAGGGGCCCCGGGCTGTGTTCCTGTCCCAGTGCCTGATCGCCACCCAGGGACGACGCCGAGACTTGTCTGGTGCCAGCTCCCACCCCCGTGACGGTGTCCGCTGGTCCCTCAGAAGTTCCCTCAAGGTGACGGCAAGCACTTCTCCTGCTCGAGAGCCTGGGGTCCACACGTGGGCCTGGCGGGCCCAGGGGCAGGGACCCACCGTTCCGGCATGAGGGCCCATCAGCGGAGCTGCCCACGACGGGGCTACCGGCCCAGCCGTGCCCACCCTTCCCGGGAATCACAGGTCGGAAGCCAAGCTGGGCGTCCTGGGCCACATCTCGGCCACGCGACACGACTTCCGCAGCTCTGGGGGGTGCACTCGGGGGGAAAGCAGCTGATGCTGCCCAGACGCTCCCCGCAGATTACGCTAGGCCTTCAAGCAGCCTTTTGCAGGCCCTCGGCCGGAGAGGCCTGGTCCCGTGGCCACTGAGTGAGCATGGCCGGACGGCTAAAGACCAGACGGAGGCCGACATCCACGGCTGGTGTGGGTGGTCCTGGGGAGGGTCCTTCCTGCTTCTCCCAGCTTCGGGGACCCCTGGTGCCCTGGGCTGGTGGCCACCCGCCTCCGCCTCTGCCTCCCCCACCACGTGGTCTGTCTCCTGCGTGGTTCTGGGTGCAGGTTTCTTCTGAAAGACCCAGCCGTTCGACTCAGTCCAGGTGGCTCAGCATCACTGCTTCTTAACCTGGCGATGCCTGCAAGGACTCTACTCTGATGAGGCCAGTCTGCAGGCTCCCAGTGGACTCAACGGTGTGCGGACCCTGTTCAACCGCCAGTGTCCCCAGAGCTGGGTCTCTGTGCGGGTCCCCACATCCCAACCAGCCTGCCCTTCACCCTAAGGGCCCCCTGAGCTCTGGGACTCTGTGGGGTGCAGAGCGCACAGACTCGCCCTCTGGGAAGGCAGACAGCGTGAGGCCGCCCCGCAGGACGGTGGTGGGGAGGAAGGGTCGGCAGGCGAGGTTGGCAGGAGCTGCCCCTTGGCGGGTAGCAAGGATAGGAGCCTGCGGCAGACCGGAAAAGCCAGCTTGGTCCAGGCCGGCGAGGTGGGGACCTCCCGGAGGAGGTGGTTCCCCACGAAGCTGAGAGAGACGCTGCCCGGCAAGCTGGTGTCATTGCCACCAGGACCCTCGGTGCCCTTGGCCTTGGCCTCCTGGGTGCGCCAGGGTGTGCAGGCCCTCAACCCGAGCCGGTGCCTGCACAGAGGTGACCCGGCCCCTCTGGGGTAAGTGGGCGTCTCCCCCAGTGCAGCTGCCCGGGTCCTGGGTGTGGGCTGGCCCAGGAAGGCCCACTTTCTGCAGCCTGTAGGCCCGGCTCCCCTCGGTGCCCACCGGGCCCCCAGGCGTGGAAGGCTGGGATGGGAGGAGGCGACCAGCTCGGGAGGCTGTCCTTGTCCTGCTGAGCCTGTCCCATGGAAGGTCTGCGCTGAGAGCTGCTCTGCCTGTGGCCACCACCTGGTTCTGTGTGGCGGAGGGAAGGCTGGTCGTACCCGTGGCTCCAGGCCATTTCCTGCCTCTGTGGTCTTGACCCCATTGCAGGAAGACCTGATGGTAGGACCAGTCCCTCAAAATCGGAGGAAGGTGGGCAGGTCAAGTGGGGTTCATGCCGCCCCAGCTAGCTTATCAGCACTGGCCAGCGGGAACTTGCCCCTCCTGCCCGACGAGGAGCCAGCGGCTCTGAGGACGCCAGGAGCTGGAGGTGCCGGGGAGGGCCGGGTGCCGGCATGGCCCCCACTCTGGACCAGGCCCCGCTGTGGAGGGAGGGTCTGGTTCACCGTTCGGGCACAGGTGAGCCAGACGGCAGGGACCATGGCCCAGGCTGCAGCGGGCGCCCTTTCTGCTCGACCCTAGGGGGCTCTTTGTAAAGGTGGAATCTGACTTGCAAAAGTCAGTCTTGATCGGAAGTTATTTTCCTAAAGCCGTCACCGGAACGGGTGCCCCACAAAACCCTGGCCTTCTGATCAAGTCCGACTTTAAACTTCCTCCTGCCCCATCGCCTTGCTGGAGATGTGGGGACACAGAGGGTCTGTCTGGGGGCCCTGGTGCAGCAGCTGTTGGCAGGGAAGGCGGGGTCTGTGCAGCGTCCCAGGCCAGGTTCACGTGGGCGCGGTCGAGGGGGTTGAGGGGCGTTAATCTCGAGCAGCCGGGTGAAACCAGAGAGGGGACGCCGCGGCCTGCTTTCCCAGAGCAGAACCCCGGTTTCAGTCCGTGCGGGCCTGGCTAGGGATGACCGCCCGCAGCGGCCAAGGGGCCCACTGAGGGGTTAACGCCTAAAAAGACTGGTGCCGACCCCTGACGTAGCCCTCCCTCCTGCTTTGTCCTATGTGGCACATTCTGCCTGGGCTCCCGAATCTCTGCCCTGAGCAGGACAGGGGCCTGGGGCCACTCGAATTCCCTCCGAGGGACAGCACGGGACAGGGAGGAGACGGGCGGGTCGGGGGGATGAAGCTTATTTCCTGAGGACAAGCTGAGCTAACACTGCTGACTGGAGATCTGCACGGGGGCCTGGTGAAGGACCTCACGAGGGTGACCTCAGGGCCTCCCCTTAGGGCCCTGGGGCTGGGGTGTGCTAGAGGTGGGGTGCACTGCACGCGAGGTGCAGGGGGCAAGGTGGGGGCGACAGAGTTCTGGAACGCTGGGGGACAGAGCAGAACCCCAAAGCGAGAAGCCCCATGCCCAGAGGTCTGAGGCGGTCTGGGGAGAGCCGCCCCCCGCATGGGGGTCCCCTGTGGTCTGGGGAGAGCCCCCCTCCCCGCCGCCAGCTGCGTTGGTCTTGAGCCCAGGACGCCGTCGGCAGCGGTGCCGGGCGCCTGAGTGTCTGCCGCCACCCAGCGGCGGACGGCGTGGTCGCTGGGGAGGCGCCTGGGCCTTGGCGTCAGGGAAACCAGCCCGCGTCACCCACCCAGAGGCCCCTGCTGTCATCCCAACGTCCCTCCTCACTTCTTCCCGTGACCAAAGACAACAGCTGTCTCCTCTCAGTAAGAAAGTGAGTGACCGCGGTGGGTGACTATACTTCGGAACAGGACAGGAACGGACGCGAGTTTGGCCCCCTCTGCAGACCTGCCTGACGAGTCGACAGCCCCGTGGCCTGCGTCACAGCCGGCCCTGGTTTACTAAAAAGGGACAAAGTTGACGTCGCGAAATATGAAAGCAAACGTTCCTGTCCCATATGAAACGGGATGTAGAGTCAGGCTAGTTTCGTCCTGGGGCCACAGCTGCCGCTCCCCAGAGGGAGGCGGAGTTTGGGAGCTGGGGGCGGGGTGCGGGGCTGTGACTGGGGTGGGGAAACGGGACCGTCCCTGGAAAATGGCCACAGGGCCAGCCGGCAGGGACAGGGGCGGGGCGGGGGCGGGGGTGAGAGGAGAAAAGCTGGCCTCGGTATCCCCAGAGGTTGGGGTGCGACACCTGCTCTGCCGTCACAAAGAGAAGGTCGTCTCGTCGGCTGAAGAGCAGCCTTGGGGCGCAGGGTGTGGTCACCCGGCTTGTCGGGGCCCAGCTAGGTGTGGGTGTCGGGGCCACCGTGGCGACAGGGGCCGCGGTTCTGTGCGGACGGCAGCGCTGCGGTCCGGGCCGCGTTCCGGGCGGGGCGGGGCGGCGCGGGGGCGGGGCCGACGGCGCGTGGGGGCGGGGCGCGTGGGGCGGGGCCGACGGGCGGGGCGGGGCGGCGCGGCGCGCGCTTCCGCCGGACGCAGGAGGGGCGATGGAGGCGGCGCGGAGGCTGAGGCTGAGCCGCCCGATGCCGCCTCGCGAGGACCGGTGAGGCCGAGGACGGGGGCGGACGGGCGGGCGGTCGGCGTGTCCGGGGTTGGCGTCCCACCGCCGCCCCGCCGCCCCGGCCCCGGCTGATCCCTGCCCCGCAGGCCCCCACAGGCCCGCCCCTGGTTCCTGCTCGCCGGCGGCGTCGAGAGCCAGCGGCCGTGGGCGGCGCTGCTGCGCGCGGCGAGCGCGGACGCGGGGCTGGACGGCCAGCTGCCTCCGCTGCCCGCGTTTCCGGGCCAGGTGCGTGACCCGGCGGCCCCCGGGCCAGGGACGGCCCTGCGGCCGCCGGCTCTGCTGACCACCCGGTTTTCCAGGAGGCCCCGCGCGCCCCGGAGCCTGACGTGCGCCCTGAGGTCTTCACCGCGGGAGGCGAGGTCTTTTCCTGGACGCCCTTCCCGCCCTTCCCGCGGGGCGGCGGGGGCCGCGCTTACCGGCTTCTCGGGGGCCTCGCGGGGCGCCTACGGTCCCCCGCCGGATCCCCCCAGCCACAGCCCACGCCGGAGCACCATGGGACCCCCAGTGCACGGGAGCAGCCCCGGGTCGGACCGCCTGCCCTGCAGAGCTGCCCCATGTGCCAGGTCGCCTTCGCTGCTGCGTGAGTGCTTTTTAAAGTTTCACGGTTAGAAAGCTGGCAACGCACACGACTTGCAGAGGACCGGAGGGTGCGCACTCTAGTTCCCCTTCTGGGTCCTGTGACAGGCTGCAGTTCCCCTCCAAGAAGACGGGCTCCCCGGGTCTCAGCGGTGCACCCCGACACAGCAGCGTGGCCGTCACCCTCTGCGGGTCACCAGCAGTCTGGGGGCACCCAGCAGGGAGAGGGTCGGCGCGGGGGTTGCAACTCTCCGTGCTTGGCTGTGGGTTTTAAAATTGAAGACTGGTTCTAAAGATGCCTTTTCTTTTTAACACTTGTCCTTTTGAAAGTTAGGGTATAGCTTCCTCCTGGCCACGTCCCCAAGCAAGGACACAGGCGGTGTGGTGGGCGGGGATGGGGAGCTGGTTCAGGCAGAGTGATGGTCAGCCTGTTGTCCAGTGGGTGGGAGGCCCTGTGCTGCCTGTGGGCCTTTCCCGGCCTTCCAAGCGGCCGGGCCGGTGCCCACAGACAGACATCCTCACACCAGTTACCTGGGCGCTTGGGAGGGCTCCCCAGGACCTGAGAACCACGCCTCTCGTGAGGCCAACACGCCTGCGGCCTGTGACAGTGTCTTGGAACTGAGTCTTTGAGGGCCTGATATGGGCTCCCCTACAGGCCACGCGCTGGCGGTGAGGCTGGCTCGGGCCAGGGCCAGGTGTCCCCAGGTGGGGCCTGTGCGTGGGTGAAGCCACAGCTGGGGCAGCGGCTTGGCGGAGAGGCAGGGCAGTGCCCAGCAGTCAGCCTGCTCCCGACACAGCCAGGGGTGTGTTCCAAACAGTGATGTCTCCACAAGGCACAGTCAGGAGCCCAGGGACAGTGTGTGAGGAGCCCTGGCGGGGACGCCTTAGGGTGTCTGATGGGCGGCGTCTGCAGTTGTCCGCCGGGGACTCAGCGAGGCAGAATGGCGGGGGAACAGCTCCGGCACTGAGCCGCTTGAGCAGCGAGGCCGGCCACGCCCTCTGCTTCCAGAGCAGGTGCTGGTGAAGCCCGGCCCAGGCCTCAGCCTGTCTGCCTCTAGCACATTATCCATGTGATCATGAAGGAGAAACGGCGGCAGGAGGCCGCGAGGCCACACCACGCCGGGGGACAAGACAGAAACTAGGTTACACCCTGCTGGGGACGCATTGGGCCTCAGGGGGGACCTCGGGGCAAGGACACGGCGACTGGCTCGAGACTGCTTTCGGTTCTTCTCGGGGTTTTGTAGCCAGAGACGGAAGGCGTACCCTCTGACCGCCGCCCTGAGCCTGGTGGCCACCTGGCCAGCACCTGCAGTCCTGCTGTCCGCCAGGCCTCAGTGACAGTCACCCGGGAGCGGTCTTCGATGGGACAGTGATTAATGACAAACCACGAGTGAAAGGCTGTCCCTTCAGTTTCCCTGGCTGCTGCCTCCGATGTGTGGAGGGGGTTCTGCTGGTACCGGGGTCCCCGAACCGGCACTGACCACCAAAAACACCAGGGGTCCTGGGAGCTGCTGCGGGCAGGTCGTGAGTCCAGCGCTGACCGGGTGGCGGGGACCACCTAGGCTTGACCCGTGGCCCGGCCAGAGAAGCACTTTTCCTTTCAAGCAGCTATTAGCCGGGGCGGCCCTGGAGGGCTGGGCCGGAGAGGCATCTGGTGGCTAACGAGCTCCGAGGCCACGGCCCATGGGACCTGGAAGGCCCGAGCTGGCCTCTGCCGCAGGCCTAAGAGACTCAGGCACCCTGAAGCAGAGCAGGGGCGGCCTGGCACCTCGGCCGTGCGATGGACAGGAAGCCGCGGGAGCGGAGTGGCCTAGGGCTGCCGGGTAGAGTGGCATCCGTGGGTCAACAGCCCTGTCTGCACTGCGGGGCACCCTGGTCTGTGACGCAGGAGGGGGAGCTGGGGGAGGGTGGCCTGCTGCTGGGTGGACCCCGGTCCTGGGAGCACCCGTGTGTGCACCAGTGCTGAGTCACTGTCCCCAGCTCTGCTCCCTTGGGTGGCGGTACTGCGGGCGCTCAGACACGCCCTGCCGGACCCCCAGGGGCTGACCCCCAGGCCTCAGGTGGTAGGCTGCCTCCAAGACACCACCCTGGAGCGACGCCCTCAAGAGGTGTGAGGGGCATGTGGGCCCCCAGAGCCTTCTGCAACAGAATTTCTACCCCAAGGGACCCAGCCTCTCCGTCAAGGGACACTTCTCAACCCGGAGCGCAGTCCCCTTCCCTCCAGTTGTTCCTCAGGGCCACCAGGTGGGGACCCTGCTCCGCCCTGACGCCCTGTGGAGTGACCAGACCCTTCGCTCAAGCACGGGCTTCTGGGCAGCAGAGCCTGGAGGTTTGGTGTGAAGGTGCAGGGTGGACGTCTCTCAGGGGTGTCCGGCCTGCAGCCAGTGCTTCCTTCTGCGGGGTGACTGTCCCTTTCCCTCACAGGATGACTCAGCTGGACATCGACAGCCACCTGGCGCAGTGCTTGGCAGAAAGCGCTGAGGACGTGGTGTGGTGAGCAGCCTCACTGCCCGGCTGGTGCCGTCTGTTCAGGCTGCACATTCAGAACGTCTGAGGGGCGCCCTGGCGGCTTGCAGCTGGGTCCACCGCCTCCAGCTGAGCATAGTCCACGGGCATCCCAAGGACCTGGGTTTGCCACGCAAGCCTGCGTGGGGCAGGGCAGGGCCAAGACGAACTAAAATAAAGTGTGTACAGAAGGCTTCTCTCTCCCGTCTTCCTGCTGCTCTTCATTCCTGCCTGCAACTGTCCTTAAAAAATAAAGCCGGTGCCCCCTGGTGGCCAAGCAGTTTAAACCAGATGCAGTCGCACACATCTCCAGGTCGGTGGTTAAGACTCAGGTCAGAGTACCAATGATGTAACTGAATAAAATCAAGTGCAGGTGCCTCCTCTTCCTGCCTGCGCCTTTCCTTGATAAAACAGTAAGAAGTGTTCAAGCCGAGTCTCTGCATTGACGTGAAATGCTGGGTTCCTGGGGTCAGCACTCAGCGCAGCTGAGCGTGTGGCGCGGTGGCCTGCTCTGACGGCACAGCTGGAACGAGGGCCCGGTCCTCGCCGTCAGCAGCAGGGCCTGGTCCAGCAGCTCCTCGGCGGCCTGGGGGTGGGCTGGCTCAGCTGGGCAGGAGTCCGGCGGTGCGGGGGCGGCTTCAGCACTAAGGTGACTGGTGGGGACCAGGACACAGTGGCAGCCTCGTTCAGCGTCTGGGCAGTACGTTTCCCTTTCGCACGGCTTCATGGGAGCCAGCTGCAGGGGGGACTCGGTGCGTCGCTGCGAAGCCAGTGTGACGTGCAGCCAGAGCTCCCAAGGTGGCACTGGGGTAGGCAGAGCTGCAGGGACAGCGGGCCAGGGCGGGCAGGTTCGAGGGGCTGCCGAGTGTGACGGAGGCGTCTGTCTGCACACTGCTCCCGACCCACGGTGCACAGCAGGGGGACCTGGCGGGCCCAGGGGCGGTGACCGGGGCAGCTTCCTGCAGCAGCGCACATGCAGGGCCATGGGGAGCCGGGCAGGGGTACCTGGCCCGTCTCTCAATCGAGCCACAGACCCGAAACAAGGGCTTCGAGCCGGCTTCCGTGGGAACTCCTGCTCAGGAGAAACGACGCGGGAGCACTTTCGTCAAAGTCTTTAATGGATGCACAAGGACACGGACGGCCTTGGCCGTGGAGGGTGACGATGTCATCACAGAAGGAAGCCAGCAGCGGCTCCGTCCACGAAGCGTACAAAATCACACGAGCACTTTGACCGCATTACAATTGTGAGGTCACGCTTCCAGGGCCCGTGTCGAGGACGCACAGGATCGTGCTGGGGACGCGGGCACGACGGGGGTCTCCTCAACTGCTCAGCGGCCCCTTCGGCCCCGGTGTGGCTATGAGGCGTGGGCGCTGGGGCGACCGCGGCAGAGCAGCGTGGACCGAGGCGCCCGGACTGCACGCGGGGCCCGCGCCGTTGACGCAGAGCCTCACTGGCCCCAAGGCAGCACGTGAGGAGAAAGGGGGCCCTCGAGGCGGCTGGGAGCCCTGTTCCAGGCACCCCAGGGTCCCTGCCTTGCTGGCGATGTCTGTGAAGCCAGCGCTCCGGTCACGGTGGCCGCGCCGTGCCGCACCGCACCGTCCCACCCCATGGGGTTTGGCCACTGAACACTGTCCACGGCTGTGACACGCCTGAGACCCGTCAGGCCTGGTTTCAGTCTCAGGGACAGATGTGCCTGCAGCTGGGGTGCCATCGGGGCGAGCCCAGGGCCGGGGTGGGGGCAGGGTGTTGGGCGTGCTGTCTCAGCACGGGGCCTGCGGGCACAGGGCCCTGAGAACCCTGAGGGCCGCCTGACCTGGCATAGCCCGGCAGCGCAGGCGCAACTGCGGCTGGAGCATCTGACTTCTACCGCTTGCAACCTGCCCTGCACTGCAGCCGCTGTGGAGAGAAACAAGCCGCCCTCACGTCGCAGCGCACACGCCGGGGACCTTCGGGGACACCCCACACGAAATGTGCTGGGTGACATCCTTTTAGGAAAGCGTGGCTTGGCTGGCTCAGGCCATCCCTTCCCCAGGAGGCTGACCAGTGGGGAGCCAGCAGGTGTCACCGACAGGTGAGCCTCGGGAGGGGTCCTCGGGGGCCGTCTAGAGCCACCATTTAAGGTGGGCCCTGCACACGTCTTCCTAAAACTTGTAATTCTGAGCATCATCCTTACCCATAAAAATACTTTGCAAAGACCTAACACAGAACAGACGTCATGTAGGCACTGCTTAGGGCTGCAGGAATATACTTGGTGCAGATTTCGTTTTCAACTTTTTATTTCCTTCCTTCCTTTTTTTTGGTCTCCCGGTGCTCTGGCGAGCAAGTTCCAACTCCGATTCCGTCTCCCTCGCGGGCAGCGGCGCGGCACCAAAGGGCAGGCCTGCTCCACGACCACGGGACTTACCGCCACTTGGACACGGTCTTCGTCGCAGCGCGAGCCGCAGGCGCCCGCTCTTTCCGCTGCGCCCCGTGAAAGAAGGCATCAGAGGCCGCATGTATCGGCACATTTTATTCCTTGGGACGTACAGGCGAGCCCCGCAGGGTGGCTGCATCAGTGCAAGTGGCACCTTCGGACCCGGACAGTCTCTCCGGGACGGGCGCATCCTCGGCTCGCGGCCCGAGCAGCAAATCCTCTGTGCGGCCCGACGCGGCGCCCTCAGCGCGGCCGCATGCATGCGCGTGGTCAGGGGACATGGGTCAGTCACAGACACGGCCAGACGGAGAGGAGGCCTCACACGGACTCCTCAGTGGAGAGCAGGAGCGGGTTGATGTACTCGAAGCCCTCAAACTCGGCCTGGTCAATCCTCTTGATGGCATCCCTGCAGGGACAGGGAAGTGAATGCAGGCCCACCGGCACAGCCCCGCCGCTCTGACCGCACCATGACCATGCCCAGCACCCCTGTGGCCTCCCCCACCCCCTTACTCGTCATCCGGCGTCAGCTGCACCGGCTCGCTGGTGAACTGTGCGTCGAAGTTGTCCAGCCCATAGTCGTCGGTTATCTGTGGCTGGAACGGTGGCAAGGCCTGCTTCTTCTCCAGCTGCCAGAAGCACGGAGAAGGGGTCACCGCGCCGCAGAGCTTAGGGGGACGGACCCGTGCAGGAGCCTCCGCCAATGCCAGGCGCTCCTGTTCCCCTAAAACAGTCTGGGAGAGCAGGGCTAGAAGGCTCTGCCCGAGCCCGTTTCCACACAGACCGGCTGGGGGGGCTTGTCTTGCACCCGGCGCCCCCGCCCCCACCACTGCACCCCATGGAGGACCCGGTGGGCACGGACACCACGCCTGGCCTGCTCAAGTCCAGGGCCAGGAGGCCGCCACGGATGGCTCCCAGGACCTCCAGGCCTGACTCCAGTCCCATAGGAGTGCTCTGCAGGAAGCTGGTCACGGGGCCAAGCGGGTACAGCTGGGCCGGCACACTTACGCCCGGTCCCTGGCTCACCAGGTGTGTGCTGTGCACCTGTGCCAGGCCAGGTCACAGCCCCTGAGACAGGAGTCGGGGGCTGGCACCACCTCCCAGCCGGCCAGAGCCAGAAATGCCGCCTCGGGCGTCTCTGCCAGCCTACCGTGGAACCGCCGCTGAGGCCCTGGCCGGCAGCAGCAGCAAGGGCCTTCAGTTCAGGGCACCCGCTAAGACGCCAAGCAGTGCTCACTGCTGGGCCAGGGGCAGTGGGCAGGCCGCGCCCTTCGCCCAGCCTCCAGCAGGGGTCCAAATGCCTGCAGACCCGTTCTCCCCGCCCTGCCCACTGCCAGGCCCTCCTGAGCGTGGCCACGTGTGTGCGCGAGGTGGGTCACAGGCGCCCATGTGGACAGGTGTGCGCTGGGGCGTGCACACCCTGCGTGCGTGTGCAGTGGCCCACGGACACGCGGGGTGCACGTACCTCTACGTGGCATGGCGTCTGCACACGTGTTCGCGCAGGGAAAGATGCGCCTGTGTGAGGGCGCGTCTGTCCACCTGTGGGGCTGTGCATGCACACAGGTGTGTCTTCGCATCTGCGCTGTGTCTGTGTGCACGTGTGGATGTGCGTGAGCATGTGCGGGTACGTGTGTGGGGCGGAGAGGGTGGGGACACTTTACCAGGTCCCAGTCTATGCTGCGGAAGAAAGCATGGCACTTGATGTCGGAAAATCCCGTCTGTGGCCGGCAGCCGAGCCTCTCCTTGGGGTCCTAGGGGTCAGTGTTCAAACAAGGACAAGTCAGCACGGGGTCCGACTCAGACCTGGTTAGCCAGGAACGAGCGGGCCCTCCCTCGCGCCAGGCGGCCTTCACCACGGGGCGACGGCCCGCACGTGGTCCATCAGGCTCTCTCGGGCAGATGCCCGTGCTGCCCGCTGAGCGAGTAGGGGGACCCTGGGCACAGAGCGGGAACACGCAAGCCCCACGGTGGCCGCGCCGGACGGCTCTGTCCCTGGGCCTGACGCACCTTGTTGAGAAAACCCTTCAGGACGTGGGAGGCCTTGACGGACAGGAACCGTGGGATCCGGATGGGCTTCTCCAGGATGACTGTGGGGACAGCGTTGTGAGCAGCGGTCCCAGCCGGCCCTCCTGCGCAGGCTCCCGCCCTGACTCCTTCCATGGCCGGGCGCAGGCAGCGCTGCCACCCAGATGTAGGGACCCACAGCCCCAGCCCGGCCGTGACTCCCGGCCAGGCAGATGCTCTGCTTCCCAGTGGGCGGCCATGAGGAGCTGGGGTGACGCTCTGGCCGAATGTGCCCCCCACCCCTGGCCTCTGGGGGTACACCTGGTGGGCCGGTCAGGAGGGCTTCTGTGCCTGTGATGTGAGAGCAGCCATACCGCTCGGCCCTGCCCACTGCCCGCCTAGCCCTCTGCTCCACTGGCCGGCACCCTGTCCCTGCCCCCGGGCGGCCCCCGCGGCCCGGCAGACCTTGGAAAAGGTAGTCCTCTGTGTTCATGTCGGGGTTGTCGGTGGTGATGTCGAACGGGGAGCGCCCCGCCATCATCTCGAACATCAGCACGCCCAGCGCCCACCAGTCCACGCTGAACCCTGCGGGCAGCCCGGCCATCGGTCACCGCTTGCACGGCCGTGCCGGGCACTAGCTGGGTACCGCTTGTCCCAGCAGCTGCAAAGTGCTTTCTGTATCAAGGTCGCGAGCCCCTGCCTGGCACCATCGGCTTCGGTCGGCTCCTGTCCATCCTGCTCACAGCTCTGCCCCGTCCCGGGCAGCAGGACTGAGCGAATGTGTCCCCTTTTCACCCACGCCTAAGCACCTGAGGTTACACAGTTCCTTCCTGGTCTTCTAGGCTCACAGTTTTAGGCTGAATGTCCTGCTGGGCGAGCCCCGCTGCCCTGGGCCGCTCTGCCCGGAGGCTGGGAGCGCGGACATGCCTGCTCTGCGGGATGCCGTGTCCTCCCCATTCTAGACTCCATTCCAGCTCGCCCACACTGGTGGTCCTTCCTTCCCTGGCTACTAAGTGGCCTTACCAGGCCTCCCAGGCGCCCTGCTGCCCACTGTCAGGAGCAAAGAAGTGTCTAAAAGCCTGAAACAGCACGTGAGGGAGGCCTGGCTGCAAGCGGCCGGCCACCCACCAAGGCCAGTGCGGTGTGTCGGCTTCCCTTCCACACCAGAGGACAGGGTGGGGGCCGCTCCGCGGGCGCCGCGGGCTGGTACCTGAGTCGGCCATCCCACCTGCTCGGCACCGGAACCTCTTTCTTTGCCTTCTCATCCCTCCCCTGCCCTGAGGGTGCCTTAGAAAAGGAGTCCTGTCTAGTCCTCCCCAAGGGGCACTCGGGCGGACAGACGGAGGACAGACGGGGGCTGAGGCCAGGGTCCCCTCAGTTGGGAGCCAGGCAGGGTGGACCCAGGTCACCACCTCCACAGGCCCTGGCACTCAGGGCCTGGCTGTCCACCCCGCGGCGTCCACCCCGCAGCCAGCCACTGCTCACCGTACTCCTCGCCCCGCAGGATTTCCGGGGCGATGTAATTCGGGGTCCCGCAGAAAGTGCTCGTTGTGTCTCCAGGGCCCAGGCCTTCCTGTGAGGACAGAGTCAGTCACCAGGGGTGAGGCCCGCCGGGCGGTCCCCACGGGGGCCGGGCGCTCGCCTTGCACATGCCGTAGTCGGTCAGCTTGATGTGGCCGTCGGCGTCCAGCAGCACGTTGTCCAGCTTCAGGTCCCTGTAGATGATGCCCCTCTCGTGCAGGAAGTTGAGGGCCACGCAGATCTCAGCGGCGTAGAACCTGCAGGACGCGGCCGTCAGCAGAGCAAGTCCCGGGCTCCGGGGCCCGTGGATAGGCCAGCGGCGCCTCCCGCTGTTGCCACAGGGGGCCCAGACCAGAGTGTGAGGCCGCGAGGTCCCAGGCCACCCGCACGGGGCATCACGTCCTCGCCCCCCGAGGGACGCCACGCCCTCACAGTCGGGGCTGCCGTGGGCGGCCCAGGTCCTCAGCTCAGAAAGTGGAGTTGGGGTCCTGTGGAGCGGCGCCTGGGAGGCGACAGGGCCTGGGGCCGGGCGGGGTTCTGATGGTCCCCGTTTCAGCGCAGCGAACGGAGTGTGCGCTCTCACGTTATGAGCTGCCTGTCCCCAGAAAGGGTCTAAGGTGACTCACCAAATGGTGTGGATTTGTTTAAGGGAGGAAATGAGGAAATGGGAAAACAGGAAAGAGAGGCATGGAAACAGCGCCCGGTGAGGCCCGGGGGCAGGGGTGCACGTCCACTCCTGGGTGGCAGCCCGCTGTGCCGGAGGCCCCGCCGCCCACAGGGAGCGCCCAGCGCGCCCCACTCCGCCCGCCCACCGCCGCGGCCCACCTGGCATGCTCCTCTGGGAGCTTCCTCTGTCTCTGCATGTGGAACATGAGGTCCCCGCCGTTGACGTACTCTATGACCAGGAACAACCTGAGGGGAGAGGGGCAGCTGAGTACCATGTGGAGACAGCACTGAGACGGTACCTCCTGAGAGCCCCTCAAGTGAGCTGTGCTGGGCGGCTGGTGAGCTGACCTGCTCGGCCCTGACGGAGGAGAGCTGCCTGCTGTCAGGGGTCCTCCGGCACCTGAGACCCTGTGGGTCGTGGGAATGACCTGGAAGGGGACAGCCAGGCCTGCCTCCAGGTCAAGGGGAATCAGGCAGCAGTGCCCAGGGTGCTGGGCTGGGACAGGGACCAGACCAGTCCTCCCAAGGCGGTGACAGTGTGGGAGGACGGTGAGGGGCAGGAGGGCATGCCCTGGTCAGAGCAGCCCCCTGGGAGACAGGCCTGGGCGGGTGTGGGTGTGATTTAAGTGTCACCGGGGTCAGGTGACATCATGGGCCCTTTAAGCCCCCAGTGACCACATGGTTTCTTTACTACATGCTCTTCTTCACTTTCAATAAAATTCATTTTCAAAATTAAATTCCTATGCAATTTCACAGAAAGGCCCTGTGGGGGCAGCTGTGGATTTTTAGGTCAGTGGTTCCCCTGGGACGTTTCAGCTCCGTGGCCCAGCGTGGGGAGGCAAACTGGCTGGTTCCCTGCTGCTCCGTGACCGCTGGAGAGCAGGGGTGCAAGGCCTGGCTGAGAAGATGGGCCGCGGGCGTCATGATGTCCCAGCCCACGTGTAGACCCCCAGCCGCGTGCGCGCGTGTGTGCGCACAGGTAGGACCTCAGCTACCCGGGAGGAGCTAAGCAAACCCGCTATGGGGCTGCAGGGTCACGTGTCTCCTGTGGGCCCAGCTGCAGGAGATGCTGGACCAGCAGCCCCGACAAGCCTGTTTCTGCCGAGTTCCCTGGTGCATGTGTGCCGTGGCAGTCTCCACGCCCGCCCTGGACCCCGCACAGCCCTTGCCGCCATGACGCCATATGACGTGGCCAACCCTGCCCGCCCCGTCGGACGTCTGGCCCTGGAAAGCGGGTCAAAAGCTTTCCAAAGGCTTTTGTTCATAGCGATGACTTCAAAGCATGGATGCAGTTTCCCACAGTGGCCAGGAGTCCTGTCCTGGGATGGTCAGACTGCCCCCCGAGGGCTGGACACGCCGCGCTCAGGGCCCACCCCGGCAGACGTGAGCAAATTCCGGAGAAAAAGCTGTCACCCCAGGAAGGCACACACTGTAAAGGGACATTCAACAGCCTAGAGGAGTGGTAGCAAAGGCAGTTTTGCGCTGCACGCTGAGAAAGGCCCAGCGTGAAGACTAAGAGCCGTTTGCACGGAAGGGTGTTAGAAGGAGTGAATGTCCGAGTCCCAGGCCCCGTGGGTGAAGCTCCATCCTGGCAGCGCTGACAGCAGTGACGATGAGGCTCCCCTTCCAGAGCTTTCCCTGCCTACAGTCACAGGCCTGTGCCGCAGGGAGGAGCAAGTGTGGACGAGTGCCACGGTCCCTGCTCCTGGGTGCCGGCAGGACCTTCCACACAGGTTCCTCCTCTGGCCTGCGGCCACATGGCCACCTCTCACCGCCAGGCAGGGCACGGACAATTCCTGGGTCAAGACGGCACATCTTGCCTTCACACTTCATAACATGCATGCAGACGGGGGCACAGGTGCTGTCACCATGACCTGGAGGCCAGGGAGCCCTGCCCAGGGCCAGGACGTAGTAGGAGAAACCACAAGTTCAGACCCAGTCTGGTCACCACAACAAGAGCCCTGGTCACCAAACCTGGCCGGGGGCCTACCCTGGGGCGGGACAGAGGTGTCCTGTTGTGGGTGGGAGAGAGAGCCACCAGGTCAGTCAGGGGTAATGTCCCTGAGCCCTGACACAGCTGGAGGAGGGTGTGGTCCCACCGTGTGAGGTGACAGCCCCACGTCCTGGCTTGTAGCCTCCAGGTTAGAAGAAGCGCCTGGTCACTTCTGTCAGAAGACCGCCAGGCGCCCCATCTCTCCTACGCCGCTGGGCGGTAGGTAGCCAGCCTGCGGGGCCTCGGGCAGCTACAGTGGACGTAGTGGTGCAGGGGACAGCGGGCTCCGGAGCAAACCCGCGGAGACGGCTGGGCGCCCGGCGTCTGCTCAGCACCGCTCCTCCGCCGCCTGGGCTGCGGCCTCCTAAGCGCTGGTGCTCGAGAGTGACGCATCCTCTCGAGGTCGAGGCCCAGAGGTCCCGCCCCGTCGGAGTCACCTCGGCCCCGCCCCTGCATGTGGTGACCGTCAAAGATGTCTGGCCTGTCCCCTGCGTCCCGTGGCGCCGTGGCGTCACAACACGGAGGTTTCTCTCTGCTCCGAGGCCCCTGCGCCCGCCCAGCCCCCACACCTCGGAGCCGCCTCACCGTGGACGGCTGTGCAGGCTCCTCCCACCTCGGCCACCCCACAATGGCCCGTCCAGCCGTGTCCAGAGGGGCTGACGGCAACGGACAGCATGGGGGTGGCGGCGGTGGGTGGGCGTTTCTGGCGGCACGGACACCGGGGTCTCCTGAACGAGGGCCTGTCACGTGGTGCCTGCTGGGGGCACCACCAGGCCGCAGCACGTGGGCACGGGGCTCACGGGACGTCCAGCCTCTCTAGTCATCTTCCGCCCGCACTGAACCAGGCAGCAGGTGGCTGTGCCGACCTCGCAGCGACGTAGGGAGAAGATGGGCGGAGACCCGGAGGGACCCCCGCCGCCGCATCACAACCGCCGCTGCGCTCGCTCCGACCTCTGCGCGCCCTGAGGCGTCAGAGCCGCCACGTGGGGCGTCTGCGGGGCGCCTCCAGCACCAGCCCGGCCGCCCAGGGCACGACTGGACCAGAGGGAAAACCAAGTCTGTACTTCCCCACGCAGAGACCCCTCCAATGACAAGCTCAGGCGGACCCTCGCTGTCCCATGTTCCAAATTTCGCGGGGGCCACCGGGCGCACACACAGTTCAAGGTCATCCCACAAGTGCCCCAGCGCTCTCCGTGTCCTGGCCCCACGTCCACAGCCGACGTGGTGTTGCCTCCAGAAGCCAGAGAGTGAAGAGAAAGTCCCTGAAAACAACTGAACCCCCGATGGGGGTAGGTTCACGGCTACCCCACCTCCCACCGCACCTCCTGGCTCCTGGGCTGCTCTCGTCAGACACCAGTGAGGCCGGCAAGGGTCTCCGGGGACAGTCCTAACGGCCCCATGTGCGCCTGACCCTGGGGCTCAAACACTGCGCACAGTCGCCCCCAGTCGCCCCAGGCAAACACCCTAATGCGTCCTCGCCATCCCGGCCACACAGGTGAGGGCCTGCTGCCCTGTCCCCAGGGCGGACGCTGGGCAGGCTGCACGCTAATCAGAGGGGCGGGTTCTAGAGACCCAGCAGCTAGACGGCAGGAGTGTGCTGCCAGGCGTGCTCCCTCCACACGGTGCCTCAGGGTCTTCTCACAATCCCACTGCCCGCACCACGCTCCACACCCCACAGCAGGAGCCCTGGACATGCGCAGCCTCCAGCAGCTCGGCCCCTTGTGCAGCCTCCAGCTCCTGACTCCTGCGACCCTCCTGACTGCACTCCTTTGTGTCTGTACCAGAGGCGTGGCTGTTCCTTGCTGCCGCCCCGAACTAGGCCCCTAGAGGAAGCCCCTTGGGGCTGCTCTCAGGAGCCCATGGGGGGCAGACATTCGGGGTCAAAGCAGGCACCTTAGCTTGGCTGGGACACACCCGTCCGGGCGTCAGTTGCTTCAGAGGCCAGCAGCTTCCGTGCACAGAGGCGGCAAAGCAGTGGGACAGGCAGTAAGGTCCGCGACGTGCTGCGCTGGAGAATGGCGTTACTTGAAAAGCGGTCAGAGCACCAGCGGGTGGAGTTCTTTTTCTTAAGTCCTGACAGGGAACTGGCCAGGGACATGGCCAGCAGCACCCCCGGGGGAGCCGCGAGGACAGGGAAGAGGGACCGGCATGTGGCCTGGTCACGTGCCCCAAAGTGGTTGGGAAGTCAAGAGGAGCTCCAGGGAGGGGACACTGATACCTCCCTCTGAAAATGGTCTGCTTCCAGCGCAGGCCCAGGGGCCGATGCCCGAGACCGCAGCTGGTGTCCAGTCAAGATGCGTCCAGGAGGGGCCAGCGAACAGCCGCACAGGACCCGGCTGGGGTGGCAGAGGAGGCTAGTGCGGCAGCTGGGGCGGATGCAGGCCGCTCAGCCATGTGGGGAAAGCCCACTCATCCAGGTGCTGTGGACACAGGCGCCAGCCATCGGGTGGGCCTGGGAGATGGGAGGCGGGGAGGGATGATGGGCATGCAGGGGTCTGGGCAGCGCTGAACCATGGCTGGAATGGTGCAGAGAGGTGGCCCAGCCCGCTGCCCTTGGTGGGAGTGCAGGAGCCGGAGTGGACACTGTCCCTGGAGGGAGCACATGCACTATGCTGAGGGCATCTGTGCCCTGACATGGTTTACACTGAGCACCGCTTTCTCCGGGAGTCTGGGAGTTTGGCACGTGCAGGCCAAGTGCCCGGCCCCAGGCCCCAAGAGGCAGGGTCCTCACGGGGAGCAGCGCCGGTCTGGCCCCTCGGCAGAGGCTCTGGAGGCGCGCTGCTTTCTCCCAGCGGCCCCACGCGCCTTCCCCTCTGCCGACTTTGCCGTGTCTGCTGCCCGCACTCGCTCACATCCTTGGCTGCAGGCCTGGCGCTCTCCAGTGGCTCCCACTGTCCAGGGGTCCCTGAGACCCAGCCCGAACCCCACCCAGGCTTTCAAATGAACAGCATGGTAGACAGTTCGGAACAGAGAACAGAATCAATCCTAGCCAGCGGCTTCCAAACTTTTTAAGGCAGAATTTTACTGCGCAGGACACCTCCGCACACAACTCAGGACTTCCTCGCTCGCTGCCACTCAGCCGGGCACTGCATACGCCCCTCTGCTCATGGGCACCCCGTGCTTGGCGGGTGCTCTCAGTAAGCAGTCACTACATGGAATTAAGTGACTTAGATGCAGATGGATGACACTGCTTAATGTGATGGCAAAGAGAACAAAGTCAATTTGGTGAACTCAAACAAGCAAGTCAAAACCCTCACTGGCGATTGGGGATCCCTATGCACACAGGGGACCTGGTGCCAATGCAGCAGCAAACACCTGGGTCTTACCGACTTGTCGTCTGGAAGCAAGAATGCAAGCCGACCAGGAAGGGGTTGCTGGATGCCTGTTCAAACACATGCTTCTCCGTCTGCACCCAGTCAATATCCTGAAATAGAAACCAGGGGTGTTAGCAGAGCTCTGAATGCTCTTCAAAGGCATCCTGGAGAAGGGGAAGCAGTGGGTGACCACCCACCTATGCTTTTGAGAAGATAATGCAGAGGAAAAGAAAGTGCCCATTAAGGAATATATTATCATCTCCACCAGTGACATTCATCACCACCACCATCACCACCACCACCATCACCACCA